>PVIY010036124.1:0-25728 GCA_004026745.1 Myrmecophaga tridactyla
TCATATTTTTCCATTTTTTTTCCTATAGTTTCTGTTTCTTGTCGGATTTCAGATGTTCCGTCCTCCAGTTTAGAAATCCTATGTTCTGTCTCTCGAAATCTACCATTGTAGGTTTCCATTGTTTTTTTTCATCTCTTCTACCGTGCCTTTCATTCCCATAAGTTCTGTGATTTGTTTTTTCAGACTTTCAGTTTCTTTTTGTTCTTTCCTTGTCTTCTTTATATCCTCCCTCAGTTCATTGATTTGGTTTTTGATGAGGTTTTCCATGTCTGTTCGTACATTCTGAATTAATTGTTTCAGCTCCTGTATGTCATTTGAATTGTTGGTTTGTTCCTTTGACTGGGCCATATCTTCAATTTTGCTAGTGTGATATGTTATTTTTTGCTGGTGTCTAGGCATTTAATTACCTTAATAAGTTTATTCTGGAGATTGCTTTCACTTCTTTTACCTAGGGTTTTCTTGCTGGATGAATTTGTTGTCTATCTGTTCTTTGATATTCTGTTCAGCTTTATCTGGACCTTTAGCTTAAGTTTTGTTTAACAGAGGAGAATTTTTCAGTTCTTGTTTTCTTGTTTCTTGCCCTGCTTGTGTGGTGCCTTCCCCCCTACACACACACTTAGGAGGGTCTACTTAGATATTATAGACCCCAGCCAGATTTTCCCAGACCAAACTGGCCTCCTATCAGGAGGAAAGAGTCACCTGCGTTGGTTTTCCCTGAGGGTGAGACCCAGCAGGTTGAAAGACTTTCCTGTGAAGTCTCTGGACTCTTTTTCTTATCCTGCCCAGTATGTGGTGCTTGTCTGCCTGCAGGTCCCACCAGCATAAGACGATGGGGTACCTTTAACTTCAGCAGACTCTCCCTACTGGGGGCATGGTGCAGACAGAGGAGAGGTTGTAGGCTGGTTTTAATGGTTTCAAATTACCAAGACCTGGGGTCTGAATTCCTTGAGGGAGGGATTCCATCTGAGTTGGGCTTCACCCCTCCCCTGGGGAAGGCACAGGCTCCAGACAAGCCCCCAAAAGAGCTCACTTCTGCCTATGCCTGGGGCAGTTGCAGCTTGAAAAGTCCTGCCACTGTATCCAGAGGCAGTCAAGCCTTTCTAGATACACAGCCACAAAAACCTCTGTTTCCTTCTTTTTTTTTTTTTCCCCTTTTTCTGTCAGTCCTGCCGCTTGGCGCTGGGACAAAAATGAGCAACCTCTGCTTTGATCAGGTTCACCTAAGCTGGGGGCCTAATTTTAGTAGTCAGAATTTATTAATTAGTTCCACAATTGGCGTTTGATTGTGCCCAGTCCCTGCTGCTGGTAAAGTCCTTTCCTTTCCCCTCTGGGAAGCAGCCTGTGGGGGAGGGGCGCTGGCCGCTGCGGCTTGGGGAACTCACAGTTCTGGGGGGGCTCGCAGCCGGTCCAGCTGGTCCAGACTGGGGTACGCTGTGTGCCTGGTCACTGACGTGGCCCCAGGAGCTGTTCTGTACTGTTTCTGGTTATTTAGTAGTTGTTCTGGAGGACGAACTAAAATGCACACGTTGTGCCGCCATCTTGACCCAGAAGTCAGTCAAGGTTTATGTTTTGATCCAAGCACTTTATTCTCCATCACCGTTCTCCACATAATAATCCTCTCTTCTTATTCTAAGTAATCACTTTTGTGCTTTCCTGTAGCTCTTCCTTTCTCCCTAAATTAACCTCTTTTGAAGACACTGATTCACAAGGGTTAATTATTTCAATGCTCCCCTTAGCCAAGGCCTCTCTTCACTTGTGTTCGTCCTCTCACCCCCTGGGCCCCAGTGTTCTGGAGCCCACACAGTCAGCTCTGTGCATCCAAGTGCTGGCCCTAAGCCCACCCACACAAAGCACCCCTCTACCCGCTCTGCTCGAGCCTGCTCACAGCAAGAGCTTCAGCTTCTCACCCGCGCTCTCAGCAGCTTTTAGGTAGGTCAGAGGGTGCCATTCATTTTATACAAGCAGAACTTTGTCCTAATTCCGAGCCACTCAGCCAGCCATGAGACCCAAATACCTTATCACAGTGATAGGCAGGCACTGGGCTCTGGCAGAAATGCTTCCGGCAGAAAGAAACCAGTATTCATGATGAAGGCCATGTGTTTGAGGCACATCTCAGTTATCTATCGCTGTGTAACAAACCACCGCAAAGCGTAGTTATCCAAAACAACTCGACTGGGCAGGACTAGGTGGGGACGGCTCCTTCTACGTGGAGTTGGCTGCGGCAGCCCAGCTGGGGCTGGCAGGCCCAAGATGGCTTCCCTCACACAGCAGGTGCTTCCGCTGGGGGGCTGAGCTGGCTGGGGGTGGGCTGGGCTTCCCCTTCTCCTTTACCTCGGCCTCCAGGGCCGTTCTCAGCAGGGCGGTGGGGCTTCTTTACATAGCAGCGAGCGTTCAGGGAACTAAATGGAAGCTGGTCGTCTCTGAAATTCTAGGCCCTAAAGCCAACGTTCGCGGGTAGGGGAAATCAAGTCCATCTGTGGGCAGAAAGGGCGGCGTGCACACGCAGGGCTAGCAGGGATTGTTGATTGTTTGCAGCTTTAAAACTTAGTGCCTGCATGAGCTTTATTTAGCCTACATCAAAATCACTTGGAGGGCTCGGAAACACAGATTGCTTCTCTCAACCCCTGGAGTTTGATTCTGAAGGTCTGGGGCGAGGCCCAAGAATTTGCATTTCTAACTGGTTCCCAGATAATCTGGAGCTGCAGGCCTGGGACCTCCCTGAGAGCCACTGTTCTAGGGCTGCCGGCTTTGAACAGATATTGATGCCTGGGGCTCTACCCCAGAGTTGCTGTATCATTGGGCTTAGGGTGGGGTCTAAAAACCTGTTCTTTAAAAAAAAAAAAAAAATCCCTTGTTGAAAGATCTCACTAGGGTCCCCAGATACATGAGGAAAGAGTGCAGTAAAATCATGTTGGTGCGTACTTCAAAAAAATACATGTTCCTCAATCTGACACTCCTGGCCCCCACGCAATATAGTTTAAAAATAAAAAAAAATAAAAAAAAAAAAGAACTTGTTCCCTAACTTCCTGAAGTTAAGGAATCTGAAATAGAGTTCACTGACTCTTTCAAGGTCCTGGTACCTCCTGAGCACTGTAATTGCATTTCTTGTCCCACCATCTGTATCACTACCAGCATCCACATGCTGACCGAGAGAGAGGTGGAAGTTCCTTCTGCCACAGGAGGGAAAATGGAAACCCCTTCTGTGTTTGTCCCGGTCTCAAACATTGTCATGCACTTGAACCTCTCCAGCTGCCTTCAATAACTTAAATTTGAATCTCAATAGCCTACACTTAGCACCTCTTCAGCAGCTGACAGTAAAGCACCAGAGCAAGCCGGGCGGAGGAGGATTACCCAAGTTGAAAGGATTTGATAGTGGTGGGAGCTGCCAGGTGCCAAACCTCTGTGCTCCAACCACCGCAGTTGTAAAAGGTGTTAGGTAGGTAGTCTGCTTGAGGTGTGGGGGGCGAGGCAGGTCAAGTGCTTGGCACAGTGTCTGACACAGTCATTTGTGTCCCTTACGGGCTCAGCATTTTGTGAAGTAGCACCTGCTTTACAGATGAAGTTGGTGTAGAAATTGATTTGTCTGAGGTCTCACAGCTAGGACGGGGCATGGTGGGTGGACTTGAACTTGTGCCAGTTTGCCGTGACAGGCCCTGCTCTTTGGTTAGCAGGCTGGAATGGGAGGAGTCCCTGGAGGCCTGTTGACAGGTGAGAACACAAAAGCCCCAAGCCTGAAATTGAGGTGAAGTGGTAAACAGGTTGAGTTTTGGCATCATAAAAGGGAGTACAGAAGGAAGAGGCAAGTGACTGGCATTTCAAGTTTTGACAGGGAGAAGTAAGGGGAAAGTCGGAACAGCTCTCCTGTTCTGGTGGCCTGCCTCTGAGACTAGAGCTGATTGCTGTAGCCTTAAGTCTAAGGGAGAATTGAGGACACTAGAGTTGAAGCCGCCTCTGACTCAGTTGTTTTTCTTTCACCAAATAATGAAATGCCTCGTAATCTCTGCTAGGCCTTGGGGATACACTGGCAAACAAAACAGACATGTACAGTTCCTGTCTCCAGGACATGTACATTCCAGTGGGTGTTACGGATCTTAAAGTTAGGCAACTCTAGCTAGAGTTGTGCAAAGCAAAAGAAGAGGGTGCAAAAAAAGCAAGTAAAAGGAGGCTTCGGGTGGGTGGTCAGGGAAGGCTTTTCTGAAGTTTCCTTGAAGCAGAGGTAGAGTTAGCCAGATGGGGGACAGAAGTAGAGAGTGGTCTAGGCCAGAAAACAACATGCACAAAAGCCCCAAGTTAAGGATGAGCTCAAGTCCACTGGCAAAACTAAACAAACCATGTGGGGAAATGGTGGGATCACGTTGGTAAGGTGGCTAGTAGGCTATGTTCAAAATGTTGGTTTTTTACCCCAAGAGCTATGAGAAAGCCATTGAAGGGTTTTGAACTAGGTAATGATACAAACGAATATAATGTGTTTTTTTTGCTATACAGTTCTGAGCCTTCACACACTGATTTCACTTGGTTCCCACAGCAAGGCTGTGAAGTCATTATCTTCATTTTAGACATGAGAACACGTGGAATCACAGCGCTCATGAGTTTATATTTCTAGCCCACACCTGTAACCACCCTTGCTCCTCCTGCATAACCTAGCTGCCACCCATGCCCGAGTGACTGCAGGGAGAGGTGAGGATGATGGGGCAGGGAGCCTCAGTTTCTCCTGTCTCTTAGCCTTCCTGATGACAGTATTGCTTCTAAACTAGTCCAACCTGAAAGGGGAGAATTGTACCCTGAGGCCTTGGGGTGGAAAAATCTGCCCCTCCCTACCCACCTGGGGCAGGGCTGACACTATTGTGGAAATGTCCTGCCTGCCTGGGCCTGCCTGAAGCTCCTGAGGAAAGAGGGGAAGAGGCCAGACCCTGTGGATAGGGCTCCTGGGGCAGCCCAAAGCCCAGGGCTGAGTGCAGTTGCCCTGGGGCCCCTGAGGATGTGTCAGTAGGGAGAAACCCCAGACACATTTTCAAAGAACAGGGGCCCTGGGAGTGGGCTGAAGCCTGGGGTTATCTGGGGTGGGGCTGGGTGAGGTGGGGGCTGGGGAGGGAACTGTGCTAGACAAAAACTGAATGCTAAGCACTCCAGGTTCTGGAGAGAAGGAGAAGTGAGTTGATGCACGTGGAGTAACTACCATCTACCTTACATATATTATTTCATTTAACTCTCATGCCAATCCTCTGTGGTAAATGCACTCCGTTTTATGGATAGGGAAACTGACTCAGAGAGGTTAAGTAACATTTCAACATCTATCAGCTTAGTAGATGGTTGAGCTGAGATTCAAACCGGATGACAAGAGTTCTACCCTAGTGGAATGCAGGTTTATTTACTCCTGGGGAGAGACTCAAAGTCTTCCTGGAGGAGGTGACATTTGCACTGATGCCCTCAGATGACAGCACTTAGCACCCAGTAGGTGCTCAGTACAGAGTTAGTTGTATGAAAAGCCTGAAAGAAAAAAGATTGATGCAGTACAGGTCTCAGTACCTGGTCATGGTTCAGAGGGAGAGGGGGCTGGGAGAGTGCATCGTAATTGTAGTGTCCATCAGCGGTATGGGCTTCCCCTCCACTCCCCCAAGCAGCCAGAGCCTGTCTAACCTGCCCAATGCCATTCTCGACAGGAACCCAGCTACCAAGAGACACAAATGACTCCAAAGTCAATTCAGAACCGGAAGGTGTTGCTTTATATAGGAAAAATGTGGCAGACATGGAGTGAGGACATGAGGTCAGCGAGGAAGACAGCAGCCCTCGTGGCCTGACAGGAGCCCTGGAGGCTGTGGCAGGGATGTGGAACAGAGACATATGTGCCCTCTGCACCCACTTTCCCAACACTTCCCCTTCCTGACCTCACAACTGTGGCCCACAACCTTGACCAAGTTCAAAGAGCTGGTGTCTGAGGAAGGATAACAACCCCTGCACTAGCTGAGACCTGGAAATGTCTCCCCCTGAGTTAGGGGAAGATACATCCTCAGAAGGGCAGGTCTAGGGACCTGCCCCGTGAGAGGGTCTCTAGTTCAGTGGGCCAAGAGGGCTGGGACTGATGAGAAAGATGGGAGAGGGGCAGGTGCTGCTGGCATTTCGTGATAACTCAGCGAGGTTTCTCAGAAGCCTCCACACTCTGGTGGTGGGGACCTCCCTGCGACACCCACAGGGGCCTGGCATCAGGCAGCACCTGGGCTGTGGCCATCCTGTGTGACCGTACAATCTCCACGTAAGCACTCTCAAACAGACTTTTTTTTTTCAAATCTGTAAAACAGGGATCTTCTTTGCAGTGAGTGTGCTTCAGGGCATTAAATCAGATAGTGAATTCCTGTGAACTTTATGAACCAAAGTGACATACAAAAGCAAGGGATTATTCACTCCTTCAATAAATATCCGCTGAACCTGGGCAATAAATTTGGAAGTAAAATGGGACTCTCCCAAGGCAAATCCAATTTAGAGTTCCCTGGGAGCTCAGAAGAGGGGCTGCTGACCTGGATCTTGCAGAAAAGGCAAGGACTAATCAGTAGAAAAGTAGTGGGGGCTGGGGGGAGGGAAGGGGTTGACCCAGAGCCAAGAGTATGGCAACGCAGCCAGTTATCAGGGAGTCATGACACACTTGATGGGAATGCCATAATCTTTTCTCCTTTTTCTTTTGGTAAATACCAGTGAAGCTAACATTTAGTCAGGGCTTACTAAGTATAAAACAATATTCTATGTGTTCAACATCTCATCTCTTAATTCTCACAATTTGGCACTATTATCCCCATTTTACCTGATGAGAAAACTGAGGTCCAGAGGTTAAAGTAACTTCCCAAACTCACCAGTAAATGACAACTGAGCTTTGAATCCTATCAGTCTAATTCTAAAAGCCCAGATTTTAATCACTTATCTATAAGTCTTCCTTTTTAAAAAGCCCCCTTACATTTGTACAACCCTCCAAAAACATCCACTTGAAGTAATATTTTCTTTCCTTAAGAATGTCACTCCTCAACTTTCTCTCAAGGAAATCCCAGTTCCTTTCTCTTTCAATAAGGTGTCTGGCTTGTGATAGACCACAGAAAGGTCAGAGGTCATGGAAAGATTGGAAAGGGAAATGCTTGTGAAGGAGTGAACCATAAACAGACTCACAGTAGAGACCCCTCATTTTTGCATCTTACCAATTCCAAGAAGTCTGAGTTGGAGAAGGGCAATAGGAGAATTTGAATTTAGGGAAGTATCTTGCTTCCCAGTAGCCAAGGATGAATTTGTAAGTTTACTTCCCACAAGAAAGAATAAGGTAACTTTTTATCAGTGACTTACTTGGCTCCTGCTGCCCTAATCTTCACCTAGAACAGAGGGCAGGGCATGCCCTTAGGGGACAGAAGATGTCCCAGAGAAAGACCTTATAGAGAAGACGCTAGGCTAGTAGAGCTCAATCAGGCAAGTGGTAAAGAAGATTATATCTGTAGCCATGACCTCCCCTTACTTGGGGTTCTCTTTAGGGAGAAGAGGTTTGAGGAGGCATGACATTCTCAATACCCATCCCCAGAGGCCCTGTGACCATACTTCATTGACCTGGATCACTTCTTTCCTCACTGCATTTCCTTTGCCTACGCCATAAAGACTCACCTTATTGTCAACCATCACCATTTACCTTCAATGTGAGATCCCCAATCCAGTACATTGGAAGGCAGCCTCTCTTGGCAGCATGGCCTGCCCACTTTGTAATGTTTGACTTTGACTCATGTTGTCTTCTTCAGCTTGGAGTTGAGAGTCACGTGCCCTCAGGCCCTAGTCTGAGCTCCACGCTAAACCCTAAACTTCAGCAATCTCTTTCAGGCCCCTCAACCTTTAGGGCCACACCCCAATCCATAGTGATAGGACTTTCTTTTTTAATTATAGCATTCCTTGTAAGTCATTTGACGGCCTATCTTAAATGGTATGGTTCATAAGAGGAAAGCTAAGCCCCAAATAGGGTAGGTGGGTCAATATCAGGAAGATGCCAGTCTCTGAAAATGAAGCTGATAGAATCAACAGATCAGTTCAGCCATATGCAGAGTAATCCATACTGAGGTGGTCTGTGTTACTGATACAGATAAGGAAATGTTTAGGAATCCATCTAGGTGACCGGTGCTTCTGAAGCTAAAAATGACTGCCAGAGAGTATCCGAGGAAGTTGTAACCTAATCAAGGGCAGTATAAACTGACAATAAAACTGCTAACCTCGAAAGTTCTCTCCAGAACAGAGTAGCAGCCATCAGTTGGAAGATTTGCAAATTTGTAAATAGGTTTTAAATGGTGTTTTACACATTCTGAATTAGTTGCCAGCCTTCAAAAAATTAGGTCTAACATAAAAACAGATTTCCAGCTTCTCTTGAAAAATCATCAAATCTGTCAGCAATGGGCCCACATTCCCCTGTGGCACCAATCCAGTAAAGCAGAGCAGCAGCTCTGCCCTTTCTGTGGAGCATGCAGACTCGACTTGCCACAGGCCCCCCTTCCTCTACCATCTCCTAGACATGGAGGCTGAGTATCAGTTACCAATTATGTTGACAGTTTTGCTCTGCGTTCTTATATCAGGCCTGCTTTACCCATGTCTGTTACCTCAGGTCCCTGGAGACACAGGACAGGGCCTCAGCCACTGTCTAGGGCAGAGAGTACCCTGAAATGACCCCGGTGCCCTTGCTCACACTGTTCCCACACTTTTCTGCCTGGAATATTTTCCCTCCATTTCTTTCCCTGAAAAACACCTACCCATCCTTCAAGGATATATATGTTTGACTGTCACCTCCAGACATGGCCACTCCCTCTCTCCCCTGTGCTCCTTTCTTAGTTGTGTCTATCATGAAATTAGCAGCTCCTCATGGCCAAAGTCTTTGTCCCTCTTTGTGTCCTAGTGCCAGGGTGTGACTTATAGTGGTCCTTGGCTCTTAGGGGACCCTCCATGGAATTGGTTAACCATGAGTCTAAGAAATGGGCCCAGACTGGGGTGAATAGAAAAATAGAAAATGGCAGCAATGCAAGCACTTTGATTGGAGATTGAGCAAGATTTGATAAAAGTATTTAAAACTAGCAATTCCAGGTGATTCCAATGAAATGGTTCACAGAACCTTTTTTAAAACATGATTTTGAGTTCATATAATGTAACCATTGTCAGAGATAGACATGTCTGGAGGGGATACTGGCTTTTTGAAACGAGCTGAAGCATTTGTTTTTAGACATGTTTATCTTGCAATTGTAGTAAATACCAAATGGAGCAGATCCATCCTCAACTGGAGATGAGAGACTAAGACTCAGATTAGAGCCATCAGAGGATGGTGTTGATTTATGTAGTATTTGAAAATTCATTCTGTTGAAAGGCAATGAGAATGGTTGAAATGTCAAAGCAAGAAGGTATAGATGGGAAATTCCCATATTTAGGAATGGGTGAGGAAGTAGTGCCAGTAATTGAGACAATAATTAATCAGAGAGATATCTGGAAATAAACATGAATAAAGACTTACAGAAGAAAAGAAAGGAAAGGGAAGGCAAAGGAAAGGGAGAAAAGGGGAAAAGAAAGGAGAGAAAAAGAAAAGGGAAGCTGAAGGGGTCATTTATTAAGTATTAATTAATTGTCCTGCACTCTATTAGGCATGGTACACATAATAACTTATTTCTAACTGGTTTGTCCTGGGAATTCAGTATTCAATTTCATTCTTATCTTTGCAGAGCATAGCATAGGCCATTTTGACCTCCAGATTAAAACTATTCAATGATTCCCTATTGCCTGCAGGAGAGACTTAACCTGGTAATTTGCTTTTATAATCTCTACCTCCACTTTAAGAAAAAAACCCCACTTTATTGAGATATAATTCACATATCATAAAATTCCCTCTTTTAAAGTAATTGAAAGGATTTAGTATATTCACAGATTCATGCAACTACCACCACAATCAATTTTAGAACATTTTCATCATTCCAAAAGAAAACACTACACCCATTAGCAGTCATTTCCCATGCCCCTCCCCAGACCCTGGCACTAATCTACTTTGATTCCATGGATTAGTTTATTCTGGGTATTTCATATGAATGGAATCATATGATATGTGACGTTTTGTGACTGGTTTCTTTCACTTAGCATGTTTGCAAGGTTCATCCAAGATGTAGCATGTCTCAATACTTCATTCCTTTTTATTGCTGAATGTCTTGCTTTTCCAGGCTGCTGAGACAGATGCCACGCAAATGGATTGGCTTAACAACAGGAATTTAGTGACTCATGGTTTCAGAGGCTAAAAAGCTTGCTTCCTTCTGGGATTGGTAGGATACTGGCTGGCCAGCAATCCTTGGGTTCCTTGAATTTTCCATCCCAGGGTGATATCCTCTCCTTTCTCTTCTGGGTTTTGTTGGCTTTCAGCTCCTCCCCATGGATTTCTCTGACTTCGATTCCTGATTGTTCTCTTTATCAGGCCTCTAGTAATAGGATTAAGACCCATTTTGATTCAGTTGTCTACACCTTCACTAAAAATAACATGTCAAAAAGTCCTGTGTACAATGGGTTCACACCAACAGGGATGTGGATTAAGATTAAGACCATGTCAAAACTGGGGTACATACTTTAGTCTACCACCCTGAATGATATTTCAGTGTCTGGATACAACACATTTTGTTTATTCATTATCAGTTGATGGACATGTGGATTATTTCCATTTTAGGGCTATTATGGAGTAATGCTATGAACATTCCTCTATAGGTTTTTGTATAGGCATATATTTATGATTCTGTTGGATATACACCTAAGAATGAAGTTTAAAGGTCACAAAGTAACTCTGTTTAACATTTTGAGTATTGCCTAATAGTTTCCCAGAAATCACTATACCATTTTACATTCCGTCCAGTGATATAGAAGGGTTGCAATTTTTCTACATACTCACCAACATTTGTTATTACCTGTCTTTTCTCTTTTTTTAACTTTTTATTTTGAAATAATTTCAAATTTACAGAACAGTTGCAAAAATAATACAAAACCCATACAAAGAACTCCAACATCTCCCTCTCCAAGATACCCAGATCAACCAACTTAACATTTTCCCACTTTTGCCTTATCATTGTCTGTCTGCCTGTCTATCTATCTTCTATCGTCTACCTTCCTGTTTTCTGAACATTTGAGAGAAGATTATGTATACTATACTCCTTGAACACAATACTTACATGTACGTCTCCTAAAAACAAGGTTATTCACTTACATAAGCACCTTAAACTCAACTTCAAGGAATTGAACATTGATATAAAGCTTATATTCTATATTCTAACTTTTTCATATGTCCCAATAATGTCCTTCAGAGCCTTCTCTCCTCCATTCTTTGATCCCAGTATCACATGTTGCATTTAATTGTCCTTTTCTCTTTAGTTTCTATTTCTTGTTTTTTAAATGTTGAAACATATATCCAGCATAAATCTTCCCTCCCCAACCTCTTCCAAGTACTCCATTCAGTGGGATTGATCACATTCACAGTGTTCCATGACCCTCATACTCATCCAATACTACAACTTTCCCTTCACCCCAAACAGAAATCCAATACTCATTTTGAATTAACTGCCCATTAACCCTTCTCCCTAAACCTGGTAACCTGTTGTTCTAGTTTGCCAGCTGCCGGAACGCAATATACCAGAAACAATGGCTTTTAAAAAAGGGAATTTAATAAGTTGCTAGTTTACAGTTCTAAAGCCAAGAAAATGTCCCAATTAAAACAAGTCTAAAGAAATGTCCAATCTAAGGCATCCAGGGAAAGATAGCTTGGTTCAAGAAGGCCGATGAAGTTCAGGGTTTCTCTCTCAAGTGAGAAGGCACACGGCAAACACAGTCAGCGTGTCTCTCTTGGCTGGAAGGTCACGGTGAACACGGCATCATCTGCTAGCTTTCTCTCCTGGCTTCTTGTTTCATGAAGATCCCCGGGAGGCTTTTCCTTCTTCATCTCCAAAGGTCACTAGCTGGTAGACTCTCTGCTTTGTGGTACTGCAGCATTCTCTGCTCTCTCCAAATCTCTCATTTCTCCAAAATGTTTCCTCTTTTATAGGATTCCAGTAAACTAATCAAAACCCACCCAAATGGGTGGAGACACGTCTCCCCCTAATCTAGTTTAACAACTGCTCTTGATTGAGTCACATCTCTATGGAGATGATCTAATTACAGATTCAAACATACAGTACTGAATAGGGATTAGAAGAAACGGCTGCCTTTACAAAATGAATTAGGATTAAAACATGGTTTTTCTAGGGTACATATATCCTTTCAAACCAGCACACCTGTACTCTATTTTTTGTCTCTGTGAGTTTGCATATTCTCTAATATGGTTACATTGGGGCGTAAATTTAACATCCAAAATCTATAATAATCTCATTTGCTTTGATACCAACTTAACTTCAATAGCATACATAAACTATGTTCATATCCCCCTCCATCCCCCCATCTTTACGTAATTCTTGTCACAAATAATATATTTATACATTGCGAATTCCAAACCATTAACTTACCATTACAATTTATGCATTTTCCTTTTTGATCTTGTAGGAAGTAAAAAATGGAGTTACTAACAAAAAATATAATATACCTGACAATTTATATTTATCCATGTCATTATCTATACTGGAGATCTTTATTCATGTAGCTTCAGTCAATTGTCTAGGTCCTTTCCTTTCAACCTGCAGAACTCCCTAATTTAGCATTTCTTATAGGACCTATCTAGTGACGAATTCCCTCAGCTTTTGTTTATCTGGGAATGTACTAATCTCTCGCTCATTTTTGAAAGACAGTCTTGCGGGATATAGAATTCTTGATAGGCAATCTTTTGCTTTCTGCAGGATAAATAATATTTAGGCCACAAAATTAGTCTCAATAAATTCAAGATTATTGAAATTGTACCATGTATCTTCACCAACACAATGAAATGAAGCTATTAATCAAAAGCAAAGGGAGAACTGGAAAACTCACACATATGTAGACACTTAACAACATAATCATAAATAACCAATGAGTCAAAGAAGAAATCGCAAGGGAAATAAGGAAATATTTTCAGTGAATGAAGAGGAAAACACAATACACAAGAATTTATGGGATGCAGCACATGCAATGCTGAGAAGGAAATTTATAGCTCTAAATGCTTACATTAAAAACAAAGAAAGACCTCCAATCAGACATTAAACTCACAACTGCAAGACCAAGATTAGGAAGAGCAAGCTAAGGCCACAATAAGCAGAAGGAAAGAAATGACAGAGTACAGATGAACTACAGAATAAAAAATAGAATCAACAAAATCATAAGTTCATTCTTTGAAAAGATCACTAAAATTGACAAATCCTGCTTTAGCAAGGCTGACAAAAAGAAGAGAAAGGAAGAGCATAACAGAAATCAGAAATGAAAGCAGGACATTACTACAGAGTCCATATAAATAAAAAGGATCATAAGATGGTAATCCTGTGAACAATTGAATGCCAACACATCAGATAATCTAGATGAAATGGACAACTTCCTAGAAACACACTATGTACCCTGACTCAAGAAGAAATAGAAGATTTCATAGTAAAGCAATTGATCAATAATCAAAATCTCACTGTTCTAATTTGCTAGCTTCCAGAATGCAATATACCAGAAACGGAATGGCTTTTAAAAAGGGGAATTTAATGAGTTGCTAGTTTACAGTTTTAAGGCCGAGAAAATGTCCCAATTGAAACAACTCTATAGAAATGTCCAATCAAAGGTATCCAGTGAAACATAACCTTGGTTCAAGAAGGCTGATGAAGTTCAGGGTCTCTCTCTCAAGTGAGACGGCACATGGCAAACACAATCAGGGCTTCTCTCTCAGCTGGAAGGGCACATGGTGGACATGGTGTCATCTGCTAGCTTTCTCTCCTGGCTTCCTGTTTCATGAAGCTCCCTGGAAGGTGTTTTCCTTCTTCATCTCCAAAGGTCGCTGGCTAGTCGGCTCTCTGCTTCTTGTGGTTATGTCGTTCTTCACTGACTCTCTGAATCTCTTCCATTCTCCAAAATGTTTCCTTTTTTATAAGATTCCAGTAAACTGATCAAGACCCACCCATATGGGTGGAGACATGCCTCTACCTAATCCAGTTTAACAACCACTCTTGATTAAATCACATCTCCAGAGAGATGATCTGATTACAGTTTCAAACATACAGTATTGAATAGGGATTATTCTGCCTTTATGAAATGGGATTTAGATTAAAACATGGCTTTTCTAGGGGACATACATCCTTTCAAACCAGCACACCCACAGGCTCTCTTCCTGCTTCAGCCGGCGAGCCTCTTCTGTGGAGTTCATCTAGACCCTCCATCAGAGTCGTCAGCTTCACAGCCTGCCCTGCAGATTTTGGACTCTACATCCCCATGGTTACATGAGACACTTTAATAAATTTTATATTTACAAATATTTCCTGTTGGTTCTGTTTCTCTAGAGAACCCTATCTAATACGTGGACCAATGGAATATAATTTAGAGTTCAGAAATAAATCCTCCTATCTATGGCCAATCATTTTTTAAAATTTATTTTCTTTATTAAACATACTAACATACAAACACAAACATTCTTACCATATGATCATTCCATTCTACATAATCAGTAACTCACAATATCATCACATAGTTGTATATTCATCATCATGATCATTTCTTAGAACATTTGCATCAATTTAGAAAAAGAAAAACAGAAAAAAAAATTCATACATACCATACCCCTTACCCCTCCCTTTCATTGATCACTAGCATTTCAGTCTACTAAATTTATTTTAACATTTGTTCCCCCATTATTTATTTTTAATCCATATGTTTTATTAATCTGTCAATAAGGTAGATAAAAGGAGCATCAAAAAAACAAGGTTTTCACAATCACACAGTCACATTGAGAAAGCTATATCATTATACAATCATCTTCAAGAAGCATGGCTACTGGAACATAGCTCTACATTTTCAGGCAGTTCCCTCCTGCCTCTCCATTACACCTTAACTAACAAGGTGATATCTATTTAATGCATAAGAATAACCTCCAGGATAACCTCTCAACTCTGTTTGGAATCTCAGCCATTGACACTTTATTTTGTCTTATTTCGCTCTTCCCCCTTTTGGTCAAGAAGGTTTTCTCAATCCCTTGATGCTGAGTCCCAGCTCATTCTAGGATTTCTGTCCCACATGGCCAATTGTTTTTGACAAAGTACCACGTCCACTCAATGGAGAAAGAATACTCTCTTCAGCAATTGTTGCTGGGAAAAACTGGATATCCATATGCAAAAGAGTGAAAGTGGGCCCCTACCTCACATCATATACAAAAATTAACTCCATATGGATCAAAGACCTAAATATAAGAACCAAAACGATAAAACTGTTTGAAGGAAATATAGCAAAGCTTCTTCAGGACCTTGTGTTGGGCAATAGTTTCTTAGACTTTATACCAAAAGCATGAGCAACAAAAGAAAAATGAATAACTGGGACTTTAGCAGAATTAAAAACATTAGTGCATCAAAGGATTTCATCAGGGCGGCTGCCGTGGCTCAGCAGGCAGAGCTCCGACCTGCTGTGCTGGAGGTCTGGAGTTCGATCCCTGGTGCCTCCTGCCCATATGCAAATTAAAAAAAAAAAAAAAAAAGGACTTCATCATGAAAGTTAAAGATTTGCAGAGGGGAGAAAATATTTGGAAACCACTTATCTGATAAAAGTTTAATTCTTAAAATACATAAAGAAATATTAATAATAAAAGGGAAACAACCTAATTAAAAATGGGGGAAAAACTTGAATAGATATTTATCCAAAGAAGATATACAAATGGCCAAAAAGCACATAAATGATGCCCAACATCATTAGCTGATGAGGATATGCAAATCAAAATCATAATAAGATATCTTATCCTTATTATTCTAAGAATGGCTACTCTTTAAAAAATGGTAACTAGTAAGTGTTGGGGAGGATGTGAGAAATAGGAACACTTGTTCATTGTTGGTATGAATGTAAAATGATGCAGCTGCCATGGAAAACAGTTTGATGGTTCCTCAGAAAGTCAAGCATAGAACTACCATATGACCCATCCCACTTTTACATATATACCCAAAAGAATTGAAAGCAGGGTAGATCAAACAGATCTTTGCACACACTCATATTCACAGTGGTAAGACTCACTATTGCCAAAAGATGGACACAACCCAAGTGTCCATTAACACACGAATGGATAAACAAAATGTAGTATATACATACAATGGAATATTATTCAGCTATTAGAAGGAATGAAGTTATGATACAAATGACATGAACATTGAAGACATTACGTTGGGTTAAATAAAACAGACACAAAGGACAAATATTGATATAAAATAATTAGAAGAAGCAAATTCATAGTCAGAAACTAAAGGTTACCAGGGTCTCAGGTAGTGGTAGGAAATGGGGTGTTAATGCTTAATTTGTACAGAGTTTCTGTTTGGGGTGATGGAAATGTTTTGGTAATGTCTGTTGGTGATGACAGCACAACATTGTGTATGTAACCAACACCAGTGAATTATATGTTTGAGTTTAAAAGTGTAATTAGTTTGAATTTTACTAGAATAAACAATAACAGCAACATAGGACTGTTCAAGACAGTGGATCCTAGTGTAAATTATGGAGTTATTTAATAATACAATTATAATAAAGGTACAGTAATGCAAAGTGTTAATAGGGTGGGTATAAGGTAACTGTATTTTCTACATGATTTTTCTGTGAATCTACAAGTTCTAATAAAATTTATTTTAAAAAGTATCTAATGAATGAATCCTGTAAGTCAAGAAAAAACATATTTTCAAGATGAAGACTTATTAGTACTGTGTATTGCTGCAAAGTTAAGGAAAATGAGATCTGAAAAATGTTACTGTATTTAAAAATATATACATTCCACTGGAATTCTGAGTATTTTGTCCTTACAAATAGGGAAAATAGTTTTAGTTAAATTTTTGATGTAGGAGCCCACGAGGGAATTAAGGAATGAGTTGCTGATGAGAAAGTACAGCTTCAGTTATAAACTTTAGGCCCATGTTTGTTAGTGAGGAAATGAGTGTGCTATATTGACACTATGAAATAATTTTAAAGGATAGCAGAGTTAAGGGATTAGTTTTAGTGACCTCAGGCCATCTACTACTTCCCTGAACTTCAAGGAATTCAACCTCCAAGGAGACTACTGTCCTTGGCTCTTGTGATGCTGATTCTAGGGACTCTCATGATTTTCCTACATCTAGACATACACTTGGGATATAGATAGAAGCAAAGTGTCCTCACCCTCCTATTACCACATTATACCTCACCACCATCCCTGATTATGCGGTGAACATAAATATGTATGCCCACACATATACATACAAATACCCTGTACTTATGCTGATTCCGGAACCCCAGGAATCTAAAGATTCTGGGAGTGGCCAAAGTTTTCCCTCAAATTGTGCTAAGCTACGTTTACTCCAGCAAAATATACCCTAGGAGAGGTGCTTGTTTGGTAGAAAAAAAGAAGGAACAGGTCTCGTAACATCTTAGTGGGCACCAAGAGAATGGTGAAAAATCTTTTCTCTTTGCCCCTCATTCCATTGCATCTCCACTGTCAGGAACCCATATAGGCTATAATGAAATGGCTTCAAGATTTTATTTTTTTCATACCCTTAGTGATTTAGCTTCAACTCTGGGCTATTCTTTTTGGTTTTTTTCCTCCCAGAGGTAGATATGCCTGATCATGAGACCACCTGCTTGACTAGCTTTCACCACCAGCCTCACACAGCTCACGTCAGACCCCATATGTTTCAGAACTATCTCCCGATCCATCTGTCCTTCTAAGAAATGGTCCAGAATGGTGAAGCTAGTACAGTATTGGGGCATCCCCTCAGGTTCATAGCCCAACTCCACTTGCCCCTTCTCAAGGGCATATGCTCCATCTATGATAGAACCTGTCATCACTTGCACTCTTCTCAGGTTCACTGGATTGTTCAAAATCACTGTCAGGTGGTTTCCAACACTAACATTATATGTCCAAAAAAATGATTCATCCAGAGTATAGGCCTCCCAGGGGAAGTGAACATCAAAAACCTTCATATCAGTGAAAACGGTCCCAGGTGGGTTGTCAGGACTGTAAGAGTGCTTTTTCTTAATTGCTATGGCCTTCTGTTTGTCATCAAAGGTGGAGAAGACCCTGTGGTAGAACAGAAAAGGTCTGCAGAGAATTGTTTTTTCTTGGACGAGGAGGGTACGAAAATGAGGGATCAGCCTGTCAAGGGGTTTCTCTTCAGAGAAGAGGATGATGAAATGGGCCAGGAGTGGGAGATCCCTGCTGTGGAAAAGTTTGCCAAGAAAGCCCATATTAGAGAATTCCAATAGCACCCATGGTTTGGACTTCATGGTGGTCACCTTCCGACGAATGTGGGTGACAAAGTTGGGGGCACAAAAGACATTGTCTTCTATTAATAGGAAGTAATCAGAGAGGTTTGTGGCAAAGCTCATGAGGAAGGCGTGATCCACATTCTGCTTGGGGTAGAATACCCCATGATAGGCATCTTCCCGGATGCCATCCACAGTGGGATAAACATCAGATGGAGCATGGATCAGTAACAATTGCCCTGCCAAGATCTGTGGGCTGAAGAGGCTTGAAATATGGGCAACGGTTTCTCTGAGCCAGGTGACATCAGAATATGCTAGGTGGACCAGAACTGTAAAATGTTTCTGCTCAGCTCTAGAGGAAGCACGGAAAAGGGAGATGAGTGTGTGCAAGAGGCTGCTTCCATCTGGTCCTTTTACTGAGGAGATCCCCACCGTCAGCCATGCTGGAGAGGTAAAATAGGAAACAATTGTCAGTGTATGATGTTGGTGATGATTGTCACCAAAATTAGGGCTTGGGATGTTACTTGAGACCATCTCTCTCCCTTTCTTTTCTCTCTTATTTCCCATCTATTCCTCCATTGGTAGAGGGGATATGGTGGTCCTTGCTACTAAAAGTGTGGTTCTTAGTCCAGGAGCTTCAGCTTCATCTAGACACTTATTAGACATTCAGAATCTCAGGCTCCATCTCAGAGCCAGTGAATCAGAATCTGCATTTTAACAACATAACCAGGTGTGCATGTTAAAGTTTGCAAAGTACTAACCTAGGTGATCCTGAGTTCCTGTGGGTCCTTCCAAGTCTTTGAACCTAGAGCTGAGTGGCAAATGGTTTAAGTGCTCAATAAATGATTAGCTATTATTATTATTGTCTTTGGGTTTACATAGCTCATCTTTCCAAAGCTCTCCTTTGAAGAAGATAGATTAGCGAAAGCACTTGTTGTGGAAGTCAGGAGACCAAGGGTCTTGTCCCAGCTCTGCCACTGATTGTCTCACCTTAAATAAGTCCCTAACCCCTGAGCTTACTTCCTGATCCATAAAAACAAGGGAGTTGGACTATGAGACTCCAAGTCCCCTTCTTATCCAAAATTCTCTAATCCCTTGAGTCCCCATTCTATAATAACTTTATCTTTTCTCTTCTTCCTCATATACCTGTTCTGGTGGAAAGAAAATTGTCTGCCAGATTCAGATGTTTCTGGGCACAGTCCTGCCTTTTCTCCTTTCCTCTTCTTTTCTTCCTACATCCGTTACCTCTCTAGATGTCCCTCCTACCCCTGGGATACCCCATTCCCCTCCTCGGCACTCACTTTTTCTTCTCTGCTGGATTTTTAAAAAATATTTGAAGCTGAGTGTCTGCCAGTCTTCTAGTGATCTCAGGTCCTTTCTGCTGCTGTAACCGGTTTTCTGGAGCATTGGCAAAGGCAAAACATGTCCTTCCTTTTATAAAAAGAATAGAATTTGGTCTTCAGTGGCTTCCCATAAGTTTTTACAGGAAAAAAAGTGGAATGGATCATTCTCCTTAAGCCCAGCACATTCTCAGGATGCCTGGCCATTGGCCACAGTATCAGGGCTCAAGTAGTATTTGCTCTCTTCCCTATCTTAACAAATATGGAAGTAAAAAAAAGAAGTTTCTTTGAGGACCAAAGGGTCCAGGAATGTGCCCCAGCTCCCTTTAGTACTTCCTGCTTTCAGGAGGAGAAGTGCAGGAAGAAGGAAACCCCAAGTATTTTCGAGACTCTGCCTATCCACACCACTTCCACCCTACATTCCCAATTCTCAAATTGACAGCAAGAGTTGTTACTTTGCGTTTGATAGCCATCACTTTTTTGTCGTCTTCAATTTTGCTGGGGACTCTCAAAGTGATGAAAAGCCAAAGGAATATGATGCCCAATGAGGTTACTGTGATGCAATGCTTGATGGAACACCGCATGGTGTCTGTGCCAGGATATGTTTCCTATAGGAGGAAGTCAACACGCATAGCTGATGAACTTTCTCCATCCCATCCACATCTAGAACTTCCTTTTTGTCCTCTGGAAATCTTCCCCTAGGCCCCAGTACTCTATCCTTGTTCCTCATCATTGTTAACTTATTTCTCAAGCTTGCCATTTTTTTTTCCTGAGCTGGGAACCTAATGGAATATAGACTTACTCCCTGCGTAAGGAAATAAGATGTTCTGTGGCAACCTTTGTTCTCTTCATCTTATAGGTTTCTTTTTAAAGATTCTACTTTCCCAACATTTCCTCTACTCAAAAGGATGAGGGCTTTAGCCATATGGCCAATTTACCTGAGAACAGATGTTCACCTTCCCCTCACTTCACCTTTTTTTTAAACATTTTTATCACAAAATATAACATATATGCAGAAAAAAATTTCAAAGTACAGTTTAACATGTAGTTATAGAGCAAATTTCAAAATATAATTTAACAAATAGTTACAGAGCAAACACCTGTCCAGGGCACAACATTGCCGTCACCTAGAAGCCTCCTTTGTATCTGTTTATCACAGCATCCTTTTTCTCCACAAAGGTATGTATCCCTAAATGATGTAGTTAGTTTTGCCTATTATTTTTCATTATTTAGAGAATACTTTATTAGTTTCTGTAATCAAATCCATGTAGATAAGACCTTACATATTTAATACAGTGTGTTACCCCTGTACAAATGGAAAAAAATTAAGTTTAACGTTTCTAGACCAATATGGCTATTAGTTTCTGTGCAATGCCCACTCAACACAGTACAACTGGGATACTTTTTCCAAAGTTGACAGCACAGCTAAAGTTTCCAAAAATTCAAATAATAATATATAAAGACCAATAGCAGTATGTTACGCATCAATAGCAGAAACAGCTTTTCCATGTTCTGTAGTCATCCAAACAAAATTATAGAGACATCTAGCACACTCCGTTAAAAAAAAAGGTAAAAAAACAAAAATCCCAGAAAACAGCAAGTTCTATTACTGTTATGGTACCTGGCACCATTTTTTATTAGCTTCTCAATCATCATCTGAAAAGAAAAAGATTCTAGAATAAGGTCATTAAAAACAGGTCAGCTATAATGGTAATTAATATTTTAAAATGTCACCTTCTGTGTGAGACTAAAGCAAAAAATGTTTATTTGTTACAAAATTAATATTTTGACTAGTGCATTTCCTAATATAACTTATGTAGATAGTTTGATTGAATGCCATAAGTACTTGGAATCTCAGGTAGGACATGAGATTTTGTTGGTTTGTCCAGAGTGATGCCCCAGTGAATCCCAGAGTGATTCGATCAGTGAGTGGAAAAGTATCTGCAAAGCCCCCTTCGGGGAGTGGTGAGAACGGGGAGAAATTCAACTTCCCCAAGTTGAATTCTTGATGTTCTCACTAGCAGTGTGGACAACCAGAGCTATAGGCTGAGCCCCCAGTCTTGGGGTTTGTTCATATGAAACTTAACCCCTCAAAGGATAGGTCAAGTCTATTTAAAATTTAGGCCTAAGAGTCACCCCCAAGAGATGTGGCCCCTCTCTCCAGCCAACACAACAAGCAATCTCACCACCCTCCCCATCTACGTGGGACATGACTCCCAGGGGCGTGGATCTTCCTGGCAGCGTGGGACAGAAATCCCAGAATGAGCTGAGACCCAGCATCAAGGGATTGAGAAAACCTTCTCGACCAAAAGGGGGAAGAGTGAAATGAGACAAAGTGTCAATGGCTGAGAGATTCCAAACAGAGTTGAGAGGTTATCCTGGAGGTAATTCTTATGCATCAAATAGATATCATCTTGTTATTCAAGATGTAGCAGAGAGGCTGGAGGGAACTGCCTGAAAATGTAGAGCTGTGTTCCAGTAGCCATGTTTCTTGATGATGATTGAATAATGATACAGCGGTAACAATGTGACTGTGTGATTGTGAAAACCTTGTGTCTGATGCTCCTTTTATCTACCTTGTCAACAGATGAGAACATATGGAATAAAAATAAATAATAGGGGAAAGAAATGTTAAAATAAATTTAGTTTGAAATGCTAGTGATCAATGAAGGCAAGGGGTAAGGGGTATGGTAGGTATAATCTTTTTTTTTCTTTCCTGTGTTCGTTTCATTTCTTTTTCTATTGTCTTTTTGTTTCTTTTTCTGAATTAATGCAAATGTTCTAAGAAATGATGAATATGCAACTAGGTGATGATATTGTGAATTACTGATTATGCATGTTGTTTTATTTTGTTTCTTATTTTTTTAATTAATAAATAAATTAAAAAAAACAGGTCAGCTATAGCATGGTCACTACTACGCATCATAAAGCAGGTACAAGATATTTTACATTCACAGAGGTGTGACACAGTATCGTCCTACATCTATAATACTAGAGGATACCATTAAAAAGGCATTATTTGAAACTTGATTCTACTTTTCCAGCAGAAGGCCCAAAGGTTGGTGTGACAGCTCTGGTGAAGAAATGCACCTTCTTAGAAAGGAATTTCTTTAATTAGCAGTGTTGCAGTTTGCTAGCTGCCAGAATGCAATATACCAGAAATGGAATGGCTTTTAAAAAGGGAATTTAATAAGTTGCCAGTTTACAGTTCTAAGGCCAAGAAAATGCCCCAATTAAAACAAGTCCATAAAAACGTCCAATCAAAGGCTTCCATCCAGGGAAAGGTACCTTGATTCAAGAAGGCCGATGAAGTTCAGGGTTTCTCTCTCAAGTGAGAAGGCACATGGTGAACACAGTCAGGGCTTCTCTCTCAGCTGGAAGGGCACATGGTGAACACGGCATCATCTGTTAGCTTCTGCTCCTGGCTTCCGGTTTCATGAAGCTGCCCAAGACGCGTTTTCCTTCTTCATCTCTAAAGGTCGCTGGCTCCTGGACTCAATGCTTCATGGTGCTGCAGCATTCTCTGCTCTCTCTGAATCTCTTCCATTCTCCAGAATGTTTCCTCTTTTATAGAACTCCAGAAACTTATCAAGACCTACCCAAATGGGTGGAGATATGTCGTCACCTAATCCAGTTTAACAACCACTCTTGACTAAATCACATCATCCAGGGAGATGATCTGATTACAGTTTCAAACATACAGTATTGAATAGGAAATGGGATTTTGATTAAAACACGGCTTTTCTAGGGGACATACATCCTTTCAAACCAGTGCATTCTACCCTCTGGACCCTAAAAAAGACATGTTTTCCCCATATACAAAATACATTGATTTAATAATATCAGAGACCATGTTACTTAAACCATTCCAGTAACATTTCAAATACAAGATTAAAATCAGTACAAAGTCTCATCAAAGTTAATTAAAAGCATGGACAGCCCTAAAGTAAAATTTTCTCCATTTGCTCTGGACCTTTGAAAACTCATAACAAGTTATTTGCTGCCAACATACAAAGAAGGAAAACTCACAGGATACATATACACATTTCCATAGGGAGGCAGGAGCACAGGGGTCACCAGACGCAAGCAGTTTTGAAAATCTGCAGGGCAAAGTCCATTAGATTTCAAAGTCTGAGCATCATTTATCATCAGGGCTTTAGAAAACGGCAGTCCCACCCTTTCCAAAGGCCTACCCAGAGGCCTGCCTTTCTCTAAATAACAACCTTGGGGGACACTGGGAAGACCACCCTTCTCTCAGCTCCACCCTTTCCAAGCATTGGAGCTGCACCCGGGCTCTCTGCCATCTCCGGACACACACTCAACCCCTCCATGTGGTGGCAGCCAGGCTCTCCCCACCCCCCAAGGAATGTGCCTCACTCCCTCTAAGGCCTGAGGTGGCATGACTCTTCCACTGCAATGAGGTGGAAGGGGCAAACTCACCTTCTCCACAGGCTTGGGTGGCTCTGCTCTCCTGGCCTGAGGCTTCTTGACTTCAGACTGCAGCTTCCATGGTTCTGCCTCTGAAGTTATTTTTCCTCCAATGTGTCCCTTCTCTGAACCCCCTAGTCCAAACTGGCAGTGGCTCTATTTATACTGGTCCCACAGCACTCTTGTTGGCTTTCTATGCAGTAGCCGTGGATCATGCCCATCAGATATAAGGAGTTTACAAATCCTTCCTAGATAACTCCATGTCCAATCTGGCTTTCTCTGAGATGGCTGGCTAGTTCCACATCTGGTCAAATCCTCACAAGAAGCACTATTCTCTGAGTCTCCATTTCTGGAGGCCCAGAATTTTCCAGGACATCAATTTCTGGTTTCTTTGTACCTTCAGTTTATCTCTCTCCTATCGCATTTCACTATAAGCTGTGAGGAGAAACCAGGCTGCACTTTCCACATTTAATTTGGAGATCTCGTCTGCTAAATATCCAAGTTCATGGCTTTTAAAATCTGCCTTCCAGCCAAAGCCACTAGTCAATTTTGCCAGATTATCTGCCATTTTAAAACAAGAATCACCTTCTTTCCAGTTTGCAATAACACGTGCCTCATTTCTGTCTAAGGCCTCATTGGAGGTATCTTCGGAGTCTACATTTCTACCAACAGTCTCTTCAAAACACTCTAGGCCTTCTCTATCAAGCTTCTCACAACTCTTCCAGAATCTTCCCTTTATCCATTAAAAGGATAAAAGTGATTCCAACGTGTTTGGTATCTGCAAACCGCTGCAGTACCCTACTCTCCGGTACCAAAATCTGTTCTAACTAGCTAGCTGCCGGAATGCAATATACCAGAAATGGAATGGCTTTTAAAAAGGGGAATTTAATAAGTTGCTAGTTTACGGTTCCAAGGCTGAGAAAATATCCCAATTAAAACAAGTCTATAGAAATGTCCAATCAAAGGTATCCATCCAGGGAAAGACACCTTGATTCAAGAAGGCCGATGAAGTTCAGGGTTTCTCTCTCAAGTGAGAAGGCACATGGTGAAGACAGTCAGGGCTTTGCTCTCAGCTGGAAGGGCACATGGCAAGCACGGCATCATCTGTTAGCTTCTGCTCCTGGCTTCCAGTTTCATGAAGCTCCTGGGAGATGTTTTCCTTCTTCATCTCTAAAGGTCGCTGGCTCCTGGACTCAATGCTTCATGGTGCTGCAGCATTCTCTGCTCTCTCTGAATCTCTTATTCTCCAAAGTGTTTCCTCTTTTATAGGACTCCAGAAACTTCTCAAGACCCACCCAAATGGGTGGAGACATGTCGTCACCTAATCCAGCTTAACAACCATTCTTGATTAAATCACACCATCCAGGGAGATGATCTGATTACAGTTTCAAACATACAGTATTGAATAGGGATTATTCTACCTTTATGAAATGGGATTTAGATTAAAACATGGCTTTTCTAGGGGACATACATCCTTTCAAACCAGCACAAGTGGCACAGTTCTAAGGACATTGCTCTTCATGAACATCAGTTAAAAACTGTATTGAAAAAAAAAATTTTTGATTCATACAAAGATGATAGAGTGGAGCAAGCAGGG
>PVIY010036125.1:0-25718 GCA_004026745.1 Myrmecophaga tridactyla
AAGATCAGATAAAATTTGTAAAAATGGTATTCATGTAAACGCCTGTGTAAGAGTAAATAGTGTAGGAGCCAGATAAGCCCCAGAGAACTGGAGTGCTTGGAGCAAGTCTGACTCCAGGGGTAAAAAAGAGGAGCATAGGTTGGGTGGAAAAGTCCCAGACAGCAGGCAGTCCAAGGAAAGACCTGTAAAGCCACCAGCAGGTCCTGGGGCCAAAGCTGGCTGTCAGAGGAGTCCTGTGACTCCCAGGAATGTTTCTGCTGCAGTATCCATCCTGCTGTGCTCAGTCATTGGGTGGAAACAGACCCTGGGAACCACGGGGTCAGGGCAAACACCAGGATGAATTTCAGGGGGCAGCAGCTGCGGCCTCTCGGCAGTCACAGCTTCCTGTAGTGTAGGCACACGCGTGTAGCTTCTGGACCATGGATATCGTTCCCTCCTTTATTTAATTTTACAACTCAGAATAAAGTCAGCAACACATTACAAAAAACTTTTCTTATTCAAACAGGGCTTTAGGGGGCTACCGAATACAAAGAGATGATTTGTCAAACCACTGAACCTTTATTATTACACCACAACTCAGAAACAAAGACAGCAGCATATTAAGTTAAACCCTTTGTCATATAAAGGTTTTTGGATGTCTATTTTTAAGAGCTTTCTGGAAAATTATTGATCAAATCATTGACCAAATCATTGACCCCCCCCCCAATCTGGTATGATGAAGCAACTCTGAACACGGTGAATGAACAGATCTTTCTAGAAGAATGAATGCATTTTTGGCTAGTGTATTCCTTGATTTTTGCCTGAAACATTTCAGAGCTTTGATTTTTCACTTAGCATGCCTAAACTTTTTCTCATATTATTATAACACTTTCCTCAAATAAGCAAATGCAGAAAACAGGCAGATTGTTCATATTTTGTGAAATTCAAGATAAAAGTAGGTGTTATGGCAATAGACATGCAATATTTTTATATTACAGAGTTTAACTGAACAATGGTAAACATAACTCCAGGCCTTAGAGCTACAATTCAGTGTCTCATACTCTCCTGGATATTACCCCTTGAATTGAATCCTCACTTTTAATATTGAATTGAGTGGAGGCTGTATGTTTGACTTCTTAAAGATTAGCTTAAATTTAGCACAATGCTGAAAAACCCTGAGGTTCCTAAATATGTGAAAATGTTATACATACAGTATAGCAAGAAAATCTTAGATACAGGTCTAAAATTAGATACTTAAAACAAAAAGATAAATACATGGGAAAAAAAGAGACAGTTGTGTTATCTGATGAATGCTTTGAAATTTCAATTCCTCAAAAACCCATGATATTTGGGAAAATCTAAAGAAGTAGGAAAAATATATAGAAGGAAAGAATTTGAAGAAAGAACCCACAGAAGCAGGTGTGGTGAAGACGCCTGGATCATCTTGGCCATCTGAGTGACCAAGATCAAAGCTCCTCCATCCCCACTGCTGGCATGTGGCCTGAGGCAGATATAAACTTTTGTTGTCCTAAACCACCTATATTTGGAGTCATAGCATAATCTGGAGTCCAGTGTTTCTCAAACAGCAGGTGCATTGGCATCTCCTGGAGGTTTTGTTAAAAGAGAGACAGCGTTTCCGACAAGTTCCCAGGTGAAGCTGATGCTGCTGGTCCAGGACTACACCTTGAGAATCACTGACCGATTCTATCCTGATGGGCAAGTGTATGAGAGAAAAAAAGATGAATTCTCTGAAATTTGTGATTGAGCAATCATTTAAAGAACTCCTACATAATGGTTGATAATGATTGCATATCCAAATAGACTTATAAGATGCTGCTAGCAATCCTTGGTCCTTAGTTTTTGCATCACATGGCAATGCACATGGTGGTATCTTCCCTTTCTCTCCTGGAGTCCATTGACTTCCAGCTTCTGGCTGCTCACTGTGGCTTCTCTCTCTGGGGCCTTCTCTATGAGTTCTCCAGTAATAGGATTAAGAACCATCATAATTCACTTGGGCCACACCTTATTTGACTTAACCTTATAACAAGATCCTATTTTCAATGCGTGCAGACCCACAGGAATGGATTAAACTGTTTTAAGAATGTCTTTCTAGGGTATACAACTCCAAGGTACCACAAAGGTCTAAAATTAAGGCCTATGGTTGGACTTTATTATGTGTATAAAAATTTCTCAATAAAAATATAAGAAAAGAAAATAAAGTAAAGCCAACTATTACGTGTTACTTCAACATCTGAGGGAAAGCAGGAGTGCCTCAACTGCCGCCCCCTTTCTGCATCTCTGGAAGAGGTCCCCTAGCCAAACAATTTCCTTATCAAAAGGACCAGAGCGGTTCCTGCTTATCCCTGAGTAGCAGGTTTCAATTCCCTGCCAACCCACAGAATCATTCAAATAAGCCATCACATTCTCCTCCCCTTAGAGGGTAACTATGCCAAAGGAGGAAGACTTCCCTCCTGAGGACAAGACAGAAGCCTTCACTCAGGAAATTTTCTAGTGCTTACAATGCCACAAATTGCTGCTTCAATTAGACTTGAAAGTTCACTGAAATCCTGAGCTGAGTTGAGCCATTTGGGATTTCAGTGGTACTGGATCACATCAAATTTCATCAAGATATTTGCTGATTTCTACCTAGGGAAAAATGAGGTTCATCTGATGCCCCTGGAATAAATCAGATGCTGGAAATGACTCCTTTCATGGTCCCTATTAACTGGTTTTGTATAAGCAGTTAGTAATGGAGGTCATGAATGGAAATAATTTTATGTTATGGGCTACAATTTTGTACATATCATTTAAACACAAGCCACTGTCATGTTGGCAAATTCAAATTTCAATCTGATAACGCCCTCCACGGTCTTCCCTTTTCCCTTTGCCTTCTTCCTCTGTTCTTCTCTCTTCTTTCTCTAATTTTTATCCTTCTTTTTTGTCTGCATGACTGGAGGAGAAACCTGAAGATAGGAGGTTTCTGGAGAAGGCAGGTTGCCTACTGCAAGGTGGGATGGGATGGGATGGGATGTGCAAACATAACTACAGCAACTCAATGTGACCCAGGGTTGGCTCTGTGAAAGCGTTTTCAGCACTGTGTCTTCACACAGCTGTAGTGTCACTGAAATGACCTATGGGTTCTGTTGCTGAACATATTCAATTAGGATCCTTTATTAATGGGCCAAGGGTGGACAAGGAAATGGGGAAATTACTGTGCAAATTGCTTTAATGCATTCAGTCCTGCTACCTTTTGCCTGCCCTGATCAGTCTCAGAATTTTTCTTTCTTTTTTTGACCTCTTTCTTTAAAACCTATATCCCTTACTTTGTGTTTTATTTTACATATATTTTTCTTTTCATTATATTTTTTATCTAAACATGTGCACATATACATCTACAAACACACACACATACACTCACAGAGTTGTATCAACATTCTCCTCCCAATCATGGGCTTTTTTTTTCATGCTAAACTACCCACTCCTTCTTATGTAGAATTTCTGTGAGAAATGCTGTTGTACGCAGACTTCTAGATTTCAAAATATATACATATATATAAATAGCCTGCCTAAAGTGAGCATTCAGTGCTTGGTTAGAATTGTACCAAAAAAAAATGTGCTACTTATTTCTGTATCAGAAGTATTAAATTACAAACATTTAGTCAAGTAGAGTTCTCTACAGATATGGCCAACAATATCCTTTTAGAATTATGAAGGGTTCAATTTATCATCTCTTCTTATAGTTCAAAATAGGAATTCAGAGATTTTATTTTTAAAGTAAATAACTAGAAAGGAAAATAAACAACCTGCTGCCTGCTATCTAAAACCCACTTTCTCTGATAAGGTTGAAGTGAATCATTCAGGGAGAATGAGTTTAGACCCAAACTATTCTTCCTGGTTGTAAATAAGCAGCATAAGTTCCCAAAAGATATTACTCAGATCTAAACAACAGACTAGAGGTTGTATTTTCATGCATTTATCACATTGGTTTCTGTCAGTATGCAGTGTGCAATATTATTAAATAACTGCCATCTTTTAGTGGATTTAAATGAGCTTATTTTTTTCAATTCATTAGTTTTTAAATTAATCAGTTCTATATGTTCTTTGGGGAAAAAAAAACTGGAAAGATTTTCCTCAGCTCAATATTGCCCTCCTATGGACTAAAAGACATAATAAGATATTTCTAATATTTAAGAAGAGAAATAGGAAAATTATCCTACCATAATACAAGGTTTAAAAGACGCTATCAGAGCTCAGAATCTTGACTAGCAGCACACATGCCCATCACCAGGAATCCTAACTGTTATCATGTCATACGTTAACTCCTCTCTCCACGGATCAGTTCTTCCTTGAAGAGAGCTCTCAACTTTAGAATGTTGTGGGCTTGTGGGTGGACAATCACCACAGAGAAGTGACCAGCACCATGATGGATCAGCTAATTATCTCACCGAGCCTGGCCAACACTCCCAGAAGTTTCCAAGGGGGATTTTGCTGACTGGGCATCAAGAATGATCTGAGCTTAAAAGTTCAAAAAACCTGTTGGATTTCTGGGCAGCAGGGTGATTTCAGAAATAAAGGAAACTTTCCATTGATTAAGAGAGGAATAAAAATATTTGTCAGTTTTATAGTAGAGGCTGCCATATAAAAATAAGCCAAATTCTGCTAGGAATTGCACTGGAACTCTGGATCAAGCCCGAGAAAGTGAAAGGCACACAGTTGGGAGGGATGAACTTTCTACTGAGTCATAGGGCGTGGTTGGTGAAGCTGGGTCAAGCAGCGTGAAAATGGGAGGGGATAGGAAAAATAGTCTATTTAAGGAAAAAAAGACCATTTGAGGATTTGCCTGTTCTTTGAAAGGATGATATTAAGAAACTGTATTGTATGTGCACAGATATTGGTGTGAAAGAAAAAATGGCCCAACAGCAGTCACATACATACAACGTACATGAAAAAATTATTCTTTAACCATATTATAAAACAAATTATAAGTCTGGGATAAGTTGTTTTATTCTCTCTGAGTCTCAGTTTCTTCATTGGTAGAATGGTATAATTATCTACCTTGCAAGTTTGAGGGCATGGGTGAGACATAATATGGGCAATACTTACATGGGCAATATTATATATGGGCATGACGTGGGCGATGATATTAGCATGTCCTGATACAGAGTGGCAACTTCATAAAGGGTGGATGCTTAAAAAAAGGTCAACATAATTATCACCTTCGATTTTAGAGTTTGTCATGCCTTTTCATATATTATTTAATTTCATTTTATTAGATACGATCCCATTACTGGGGTTGCTTCTCACTAGTGTGGCTTCCCTGGAATTTCCAGAGTAGAGGAAAGAGAGACCAGTCTGGCTTGGGAAATCTGAAGGAACTTTATGAGCACAGGGGCAACAACTTCATCATCTCAAAACCTGCTCACAAGATCACAGACTTTCACTCAGCCTTTATTATAAAAACCCATATCCAAAATTCAACATCATTTTAACTGTATCCCTCATTATTTGCCTCTAATCACCATAAAAATCTGCATTTCAAAAAAGAAGAAGAGGAGGGGGGAGGGGGAGGAGGGGGGGGAGAAGAAGAAAGGTTTTTGCCAGAGAAAGCATCCCAGACTTTGGCCTCCTGGTCAAAGTGTTGTCTTCAGGGGTCTTTCCTGGAGCTCTCATCTTTCTCCTGTGGGTTCTGAGTGTGCCAGTTATGTAGCTATACCACGTACAGCAGAAAGCCTTCCTTCAGCATAACAGGCTGCAATCATCTTGGTCTCAAAGATGCGATTTATGCCATATATATCCTCTTCAAATGCCGCACATATGCTCTTCAACATCAGCACATTTCCTCAAGTCAAACTCCAGCTGCGAGCAAAGATGGAGACTGTGGAGATCTCAAATACTTAGTTATATTCCAGTAGCAGGAAGAAACAAAGCATGACTTCTGAGGTGAAAGGGAATGTGGATCATACCTGCAGTACTCATAATGGATAAGGAAATTCAAAATGTTAGTGGGTAGGATTACGCATCTCAATGGACACTGTTCAAGAGAACAAAAGGGGAATCTGAGCCAAATTATAATGGTTTGAAGTAAGGAGAGTTAATATGTAATGAATGCTAAGGCGTTGTTTTAAGTCTTTCATGTGAACTGAAACATTTAATCATTACAGCAAACCTATGAAATATGAATGTATTATAACCCACATTTCACATATTAAGAAAGAGAGGCCAATAGGGGTTAAGTTCCTTACTCAAGATTATACATTAACATGAGTGAACCTATATTAAACCAAAGATGAAGCCAATGTTCAAATCCTAATGTATCTGTTTCCAGACTGTGGCCTCTTCCCACCCTACGAGAGTGCCTCTCTAAATTATTATATACATCCATGCACATGTGTTCTTTTCTCTTAAAATACACCAAAACCCACAGCTTTCTTTGAACTGGTTGGAAGACTTAGTAAGCTTTATTAAAATTGTCTTCCTCAACAAAGTAAAGCTACTGAGCCAATATAATTAGACTTTTACCTTATGAGAAAATGTGCCAATGAAAAATAATATTCTTCGCCTGCCATGCTGGAGACCCGGGTTCAATTCCTGGTGCCTGTCCATGAAAAAAAAATGTTTTTTTTTAAATAATGTCCTGCTTCTGCTTGAGGAAAAGAGCCTTCTGGAAAGTTGGTTTTCTCACAGCAGGTGGATTCTGGCTGAGAGCAATGTGGAAGGCCTGACTCTGAGTCACAGACAGGGCTGCTGGGAAAGGCACTACATCATCCCTGATTAGTGCTGCCAAGACACAGATCTGCTCGCCTACCTCTCAGAGAGATGGAAGGTAGACATTCCACGGAGGAGCCACGAACAGCAGCTGAAGAAATCAATACCTACACCTCAGGGAAAACATGCCTGGACCCAAAAATTAACCTATTTGGGAAAAGAGCATGAGAAGATGATAGTTAATGCCACTTTCTTCTTTGTTTACAACATCCATACAAATAGGCCTCTTTTCCATTAGTAAATGTCGGATGTAAAAGTAATTAACTTAGTTGAAGCATTTGGATTGGACACAGAACAATTGACTTAGACTTCAGGAAAATTAGCCAACCTGATCTGAAAGGTGTTCTGGAACAGTCCCTTAAACTAAGTCTCCTCAACAAAATGCCAACCACATAGATGATGGAGCAAAGGGGACATGTCAAGGATTGGACTAGTTAACTTTGTTTTTAATATTTTTATTGACAAAACAACATACAAACACAGACGTTCTTAACATATAAACTTTCCATACACAGTGTGCAATCAGTGGCTCAAAATATCATCACATAGTAGTATATTCATCACCATGATCATTTTTTAAATCATTTGCATCACTCCAGAAAAAGAAATTAAAAGAAAAAAGAAAAAACTCATACATACCATACCCCTTACCCCTCCCTCTCATTGATCACTAGTATTTCCATCTACCCAATATATTTTAACCTTTGTTCCCCCATTATTTATTATTCATATTTTTTATTCATCTGTCCATACCCTAGATAAAGGGAACATCAGACATGGTTTTTACAATCACACAGTCACATTGTAAACATTATATCTTAATACAATCATCTTCAAGAAACAAGGCTACTGGAATACAGCTGTACAGTTTCAGGTATTTCCTTTTAGCCACTCCTATATACCATAAACTGAAAAGGGATATTTATATGTTGTGTAAGAATAACCTCCAGGATAACCTCTCGACTCTGTTTGGAATCTCTCAGTCATTGACACTTTATTTGTCTCATTTCTCTCTTCCCCTTTTCAGTCAAGAAGTTTTTCTCAGTCCCTTGATGCTGAGCCACAGCTCATTCTAGGATTTCTGTCCCACATTGCCAGGGAGATTTACCTCGCTGAGAGTCATGTCCCACATAGACAGCGGGAGAGCAGTGAGTTTGCTTGTTGTGTTGGCTGAGAGAGAGAGGCCACATCTGAGCAACAAAAGAGGTTCTCTGGAGGCAACTCTTAGGCCTAATTTTAAGTAGTCTTAGCCTATCCTTTGTGGGGATAAGTTTCACAGGAGCAAACTCCAAGACTGAGGGCTCAGCCTACTGATTTGGTTGTCCCCACTGCTTGTGAGATTATCAGGAATTCTCCAAATGGGGAAGTTGAATTTCTCCCTTTCTCCTCATTCCCCCAGGGGGACTTTGCAAATACATCTTTATTCACTGTTCAAATCACTCTGGGATTTATCGGGGCATCATACTAAACTGGACAAACATACAAACTCTCCTGCCCTATTCAAGGTTTCATGTACTTATGGTGTTCAATTAAACTGTCCATATAAGTTAAATTAGGAAATATACTAGTCAAAATATAAATTTTGTACCAAATATAAACTTTGTACCAAATAAACATTTCTTGCTTTAGTCTCTCACAGAAGTTGAAGTTTTAAAATACGAATGACCATCTATTTTCAACACCCTGCAATGCTGACATTCCTTTGTTCTTTCTCATGCAAAACCATTTTTTGATTTTAGGCTAGTTAATTTTAAAAATGACTTTCAAAAAGTAGGAAGTTAGAGTCAGTTATAATGTACCTTTAAAAAGAGAACCAGTTTGTTCAAAAACAAAACAAATAAGCATTAGAGAATAGCTTCTCAGCGTGTTGGAAAGATCTGGCATTTATGAAGGAATTCAAAACCTTAGTAGAAAATGAATCAATTTAATGCAAATTTGTTATTAAAAATAATTATCAGGAAAATAATGAGGATTTATCAACGGTAATCAAGAAGTGTTACTCAGAAAGGAAACAAAGCAGCAAATTAGAAATGAGAGTAAAGTACAGATCCTGTTAGTTTTGGAAGAAGACACATGGATTTTAAAGAATAATTGACAAATAATTGAATAATAAAGAAAAAGGAGAATTGATCACATCTGGATATCACAAGGTAAGGTGACTCACTAATAAAGAATACAGCAAATATTAATTTATTTCAAAAGGAAAAAGATCAATTTTTACAATACTTCCAATTATCACTATTCAGAAATTAATAAAAGTCAGTCAATTATAAAGTAAGCCTCAGACGCAGCTACCAAACTATAATTTCCCCAAAATTCCTGGCCCTGAGTGCTGATCCTACCTCCAGGGACAAACTTTACATTATAGTAATGATGATTCCTTCAATAAGGTGTATTTGGAAAATGTTAACAAAACATATATCCTTCAATAATACTTAATGTAACTCAAATTTCAGTTGGATCTATAATATTACAGGGTGTATTGTCTAGTGAAAAACATTTTAAAACAAGTTAAATATTCATGCAGCCCTGAACTTAACAGGAAACAGGGACAGTTAGTTAGAAATAGGCTCAGGAAACTGTTTCCTCATCATCATCCCTGTCATAGGTGGAGCTAAGAAGGCAAAATGGAGAGTAGAAATGCAGACAGCACAGGGAGGAAGAGGGATGGAGAAGGGTGAAATGTTAGTGAGAGTGAGAAAAAGGAAGATGAAAACATGGTAGAAGCAGGGCAGGCCACGGTGGCTCAGCAGGCAGAGTTCTCGCTTGCCATGCCAGAGACCCGGGTTCAATTCCCGGTTCCTGCCCATGCAAAAAAAAAAAAAAAAAAAGGTAAAAGGGGAGAAGTGTCTACTGAGATGAAAACCAGGAGAGTGGGGAAGGTAGAGGAAGAAATGGGGATGGTGTGAAGAAAAAACCTATTGATCTCCTTAAGGATTATGAAAATCTTTTAAGACTTATTTGGATTAGAATTAGTAAAATTTTCAAACCATGTTTCATGAGTTTTAAAGTTGTCTACTTCATCAGTTCAAAAGAAGAACTAGTGCTGAAAAAAGACAGGATGACAAATATTTTTAAGTATATCCTCTAGTCATGACATAAGTTTAGAAGGGAAATCAGCACTTTCCAAGGAAGATGTGGAAAGATGCATGGTGTAGGAAGTCTGCCACTTCCAAGGAAACTCTGGAGAGAAAATAACTGCTGGTTATGTTAATTAAATCTGGTCTTGTACTAAGGTTTTCCAGCTTATTTGGCAGGCTGCTGAAAGAGCAATATGAAAAAGATGTAATTATTGGTTTGCCGATTGAAAATTACAGACTTTTTAAATGAAAGGGAAGCATCAGAGACATCACAAGCCTAACAACCCTTGGGTCACAAACCTAAGTGCTTGCTGATGTCAGGGACATAAATGCATGAAGGGGGGCCCAGTGGGTACTGTGGAAATCAGAAAAGCCTACGTCCCATGTCAAAGCAGCAGCAGCATTTAGTTCCAACTGGCTTGCCATATGAGAATTCAGGTCTTGTATTGCCAGATCTTCCCATTTCTCATGAGAAGTTGGAAATACAGATTTATATGTAAAATAAACTAGAATTTAATTGCTTAAGATTATTGTTTAGAAGGAAGGAAGTGAGGAAGGGAGGAAGGAAGGCAGGAAGACAGGAAGGAATGGCAATGTAGGAATCATATACAACACAACTATAGGCTACCAGAGCTCTGACTGCACTCAGTACTTCTGAGATAAGGAACCAGGCCTGGGGAAGGAATGGGGCTTGGCCAAGGCCACCCATTATTTAGAGATAGAACAGAAATCATATTTGGATGAAAGTTTCCTTATTCCCAACTCCGTACCTGTTTTGCTTTTGCAGATTCAGATATTCTTAAACTTCTTATTTTTCTCTGGAGTTTGGCAGTTACCTTACTGGGTGTGCTTTTCTCTCTCATTAACAACTTGCTCAAAAAGTCTCCAGATAAACTCTAGCTCCAGAGCCAAATCTGCTCTGGTCTATCAAGTAAATCTTCTCTTGATCTGTGAGGCAAGTTGGAAAAGAATGTTAAACACTTGGATGTTTCATGAAAGTTCTAAGGGTTGGAGTCATTGCAACTGAAATCTGCACCCTATGCTGGGCCCCAATGTTTTGGAAGATATGCCTTTCCTTTCTATCAAAAACTTTGAAACTGTTAGTGCTGAGCTGAACATAAAAGAAGCTTCAGGATAAAAAAGATTTAACAAAAATCTTAGTTTTTTTTTTAAGTACTGTGACTTAAATTGTGCAATTAAAATTTAGAATAAAAAATTTCCAAAGTCCTGGGGTGCACGGGTAGTTCAGTGGTAGGTCTCCTTTCATGAAGAAGACCTGGTTCAATTCCCGGATGATGCACCCCCCCCCCAAAAAAAAGAATTTCCAAAGTCCTAAATAATCAAAGGCATAAAGATACTGCATTAAATAAGGCTTTAAAAAGTTCAAAGAGAAAAAGTTGTTATCAAGATGGTGGTATAGGAGGTGCTGGTGGACATCCCCTTAGGAACAGCAAAAGAAAAAAAAAGGCAGATTCAACTTTCTCAAAACTCTGGAAAATGATCTTCACTAGAGAACAATTCAATGAATTAGAAAAAAATCTAAAATCCATAGGAAAGCAATGGGTCAAATTTACCAGCCTGGGCCCCTCCCCCACTCAGATCCTTCAGCGGTTTATGTGACCTATGGTGGTGGTTTGGTAGCCCATGTGGATTCCCAGGGAGGGTCCCAGAGCCCTGATCACTGACACATCTCAGTGAAAATATCAGGTGCCTTCATTCACTGACCCTAGCTGATTATGTGGAAGACATCCTCTAGACAGAAAAGTACATGGAAAGGGGAAGTGGATCCCCATTGTTGCAGAGCAGACCCAGTGCTGAAAGCATGAGTGAAAAGGCAGAACAGAGTGCAGGGGCAGAGCTGAGCTGACCACAGCACCCAGGGAACAAAAACTGTAATAAAAACAAAGAGCACATCCCAGGGCTCCAGGAGGAGAAGCTGGTGAGAGGAACTCTTTTCCTGGAGGGGAAGGAGTTACACATCCCAGAGAATTCTTGAAAGCTACTGTGCACACCCAGGGCAAGAAACAGGGTCAGAGATACCTGAGAAAAACTGATCTCTTCACCCTGGGCTGTTCTATAGGTTCAGTCTAAACTGGACTAAGGATTGAAGAAGAATCTCAACAGAGAGTCAATTTATTCTAAAACTCTAGGTAAGAGGGTGATCTGGCTTCTGGAGTTAGCACATCAAAATAATCAAATGTCTAGACTTCAACAAAGATCACAAGATAAAAACAGATCACAAGAGATGGCCAATTGAAATTAAAAAAAAAAAAACAGAAGATGTACAGATATTGGAACAACTAATTGAAGACATCCAGTTAACTTTCCTAAATGAGTTCAGTGAGCTAAAGGAAAATATGGACATTGAACTAAAATAAATCATGAAGACAATGCATGAACAAGAGGAGAAATGAGAAAGTTTTTAAAAGTAACTGAACAGAGCTTTTAGGGATGAAACACAATATTGGGGATTGAAAATACTTTATCAGCAAAAGAAGAATGACAGGATAAGTGAAATCATTTGGTCTGAAGAGCAGAGAGAGAAAAGAATGGAAAAAGTGAGCAAAGTCAAAGAGATCCATGGGACAACATAAAATACACCAGTATTTACATTATGGAAGTCCCAGAATGAGAAAAGAAAGAGAAAAGGGGCAGAAAGAATATTTGAAGAAATAATGACCAAAAACATCTCCAGATTGACAAAAGATATACACATGTGAGAAGCCTGACAAACTCTAAATATGATACACCTAAGTAGACCTTCTCCAAAATAAACCATAATCAAACTGTTGAATGCCAGCAATAAAGAGAGAATTCTAAAACGTAGCAAGAGAAGTGACTCATCACATACAAGAGATGTTCAATAAGATTATGTGCCAATTTCTCATCAGAAACAGTGCAGGCAGGAAGGCAGTGGTGAAAGGAAAAACATTACCAGCCAAGAATTCTCTCTCTGGCAAAACTGTTCATCAAAACTGAGGGAGAGTCTACGATATTCCCAGATAAACAAAAACTGAAGGAGTTAAGCACCAGAAGACCTGCCCTACAAGAAATGCTAAAGGGAGTTCTTCAGGTTGAAAGGAAAGGATGGTAGATAGTAGCTTGAAGCTGCATGAAAAAAAATACAGATCTTCTGGTAAAGGTGACTCTTTGGGTAAATACAAAGGCCAGTATTATTGAATTCTCAGTATGCAACTTAACTTTTTATTTTTTCAAAATTTAGAATACAATTGCTTAATAAATAATCATATTCCCATGTTGTAGACATGCAAAATACAAAGGGGTAACATGTGACAAAAGCAAATATGGGGTGACCATACTAATACTGGACAAAATAGACTTTAAGTAAGAAACAATGGAGGAAGGCAGCAAGACAGGAAGGAATGGTGATATGTAAATCATATAAATCACATCTACAGGCCACCAGAGCACCAGAATTCTGACTGTACACAACACTTCTGAGAAAAAATACCTGGCCTGGGGACCTGCCATCCACCTAATGCCCAAGACTGAAATCTGGTTGCCATTGTTATCTCTGTTATCTCCTTTTCACTCTTTTCCCTGCATCCAATCAATTACATTTTTTCCTTTTATCTTCAGCATTCTCATTTGACTACAATCTGCCAAATTCTCTTCACACCTACATTGAAGGAGACCATGATATATTACCTAGATTTTTGCCAAATCATCCTGATAATCTTCTCTCTTTTTTAAAATCCCCCTACAACTAACTCCTTTCTGTAGGCAGATTGACCTTTGAAAAATGTTATCTTTGTTCATGTTAATACTCACCTTCCAAAACATTTCAATAGTCCTTAGTGCCTTTAAGGTAAAGTTTATACCCTAATGTGGCTTACAATGCCAGTGCCATCTGCCCATACTCACCTACCTACCCTTCAGTTTACCCTGGGCTACTTTCCTCCATTCCTCTCTATCTCCTTAGGCCTTCCAAACTTAATTGTGTAGCATCTTTCAGAGCTCAGCTTAGGTACCTGAAATCTTCCCTTGACAATTCCTATGTGCTTCATTAAGATACTGGGCTTCCCCTATCTTAGCACTATAGTACTGTTATGCAAAATACATGTTTATTTTTTCAACAAAGATCTATTCAGTGCCCATTAAATGCCAACTGTCATACCAGATTCAGGCAATACAGACAAGTTCCCACTCTGAAGGCTTAAGGAATTCAATGGAGGCTATTAAATTAACAAATAAGTAGATGTTTCAGAGTGATAAGTGCCATGAGAAGGAATAGAGCAGGATAACAGAAATATTTTATTCATGCTCATCAGGGAAGGCAAGAGTGTGGCTTGAACAAAGTAAGGGAGCAATTTATGTGGGTTTCTGAAGGAAGAGAATTCCAAGAGTAGGACAATACATGCAAAGATCTAAAGATAGGAATGAGCTTGGCATGTTCCAGGAGGAGGAAAGGACAATGAGGCTAGTGCAAACAAAGCAATGGAGAGGCAATAAAGAGACTAAGCAGGTTGTCTGAGGGAGGAAGGGGGAGGGGGACAGCACAATCACGTAGGGTATTGACAGTCCTATTATAGACCTTGGGTTTTGTTCTGCCTGGAACTGGAGGCCATGGAGAGTTTTGAACAGAATGACTTAGAAAGATCACAATACTGGACAAAGGTGAAATAAAGAAAGACCATTTAGAAGGCTATTGCAATCAATAGTCCTGGCAAGAAAGAACACTGGCATGGATGCCTGTGCTCTATTGGAGACAATAAGAAGTGGATAATTTAGGGATATATTTTAAAGGTTACTGATTTAACCTTTTGATTAAGCATTTCCAGATGGGTTGGACACAAGATATGAAAGACAAAGAGAAATTAAGGTTCACACTGCACATTTTTTTTTGTTCAAGCAACTAGCCGAGAAGAGTTAGCATTATATTGCGATGGGAAAGACTTTGGCAGAAACAGATTTAGGAGCAGGAAATCAAGAATTCACTTTTTGGCATAGTCATTTTAAGATTCCCATTAGATATCTGTTTCAGTTTCCTGGATGCCAAAGCAAATAGCATACAATGGCTTGGTTTAAAATGGGAATTTTTTGGCTCACAGTTTTGAGGCTTTGGAGAAGTCTAATGTCAAGACATCATCAAGGTAATCATCAAGACGATGCTTTCTCACAGAAGATGGTGGTGATACTTGCTCTTTGGGCTTTCGGTCACATGGCAGTGCACATGGTCTCCCTAGCTTCTTGGTTCCTTTGACTTCCTGTTTCTGGCTATTTCTTGTGTTTCTCTCTCTCTCTCTCTCTGGCCCTCTCTGTAAGAACTCCAGTAATCAGATTAATTCTGAATCAACTCGGGTGCACTTTAGCTGAAGTAACCTCACCAAAAGGTCTTATTTACAATGGTTCATACCCTCTAGAATGGATAAAGTTTAAAAACATGCTCTTGGGGGCTTCATAGCTCCAAGCCACTATAATATCCAAGTAGAGTTGAGGCAGGTTAGAATAGGGAGGGCATCACATTGACTGAGTTCCCAGAACAGTGGCCTCTTAGAGCTGCAAGGGATCTCTACCCAAATAATCAGAAACCACTGCAGGCTTTCCCAGATTATCTGCCCACCTGACTTATCAGAAGCCAACCACAGGGTGAAAAACCTACCAGGAAGAAGGGAGAAGAAGAGAATGGAAAAGTACCAAGGCCAGCAATAGTCCATATCTAGGGCAATCCCCAGCATGGAAGAGCACAGCTCTCCTCTTGGAGAGTGCCTGCGTATATGTCTTGCATGTGTACTCGATGAACATTCTACTCCCTTGCTTGATGTGTGCTGTGCCCTTGAATTCTTTCTCATGGCATGTCCAAGAACCTCTGTTGCTCAATGCCAGCAACAGAGACTTTAGATACCAGTGAAATATAAAAACTGGAGCAACAAAGTAGAATTGTGGTCTTAATCACTCCCTGAAATTAAACTGTGAGGACAGGGATCTTCTTTTTTTTGTTGTTTAACCTCTATGCTTACTATGCATCTGCCATAGAATAGGTATTTAATAAATAGTTGATGTTTAAAGAATGAATATATAACTGAATTTCTAGTTTTGAAATTTAAAAAGTGTCTTAGGTAGTTTGTAGTGATTTCTGAGCTACTAATAGTCTCTAGTTTTATTTAAGTAAGAAAAAATTTGAAGAGGGAGAATGAGGAATTATTCACTCTGAGAATGTGCCCTCTGAAACAACAACAGAATAAAAAGACACAATCTTTTGCACTGGAAAAGTGGAAAACTAGGCAACCTCAAGCCAAGGGGGCAATTACTTAGCACTACAAATTGCTTGTCTAGCCAAGATCTAGCTGTAGAAGTACTTGCATCTGAGAAATATGTAATGAACTTTGTTTCCAGAGTCCACCTTCGGATAACCTAATCATTTCCTCACGGTAGCTATAATTGATAAAGGGACAACTGTCTCTGGGAAGCAGTTGTTGCAAAATCTAGGAAGGAGTTCACAAACTGGCCATCACAATCATCTAGATCTGGGTTCACTGGGGGTGTCTTACAGAGTATTAAAAGAAAATGAATTCCAAAACTGTAAATGAATAAAGACTTTTACCTGGATTCTGGACTTTAGTTTCTCTAAAAATTACAAAACTAATAATATTGAGCAACTCAAGGCAAACCTTCTGGCAAGGCGCTGAATAGCAAGTGCTGAGTGGCTGCTGTGCCTTTAGGATGGCTCTGCATTCTTCTACAGTCAGAATTACCTTTGTGGGAGGCAAAGTTTCTTCTTTTTTTGGGAACCGGGTGAGGATAGAGTCAAGACTTAAATTGTACAGAGTTCCTATTGGGAACAATAGAAACTTTTGGTAAAGGTTAGTGGCTAGGATAGTACAACATTGTAAATGGAATTAATAGCACTGAAATACATATCTGAATATGGTTAAAGGGGAATGCTGGGTTGCATATTTGGTAAAAGGAAAAAAATTAAATCCCTGAAATTGTACTACACAAACAGTGAACTCTAAATTAAACATGGACTATAGTTAATGGTATAATTATAAAAACGTGCTTTCATCAGTTGTATCAAACATTCTATACCAATGCAGGGTGTTAATAATAGGGTGGCATATGGGAATCCTGTATTTTATACATGATTGTTCTGCAAACCCACAAGTTCTCTAGTAAAAAAAATTAAATAAGTGAAGAAAACAAATCAGTACTACATGGGAAAAAATATCCCCCAAACCACACTTCATGTCATACTGAAAAAACAATTTGTGATAAACCACAGGTATAAATGTAAAAAACAAAACTATATAGTTTCTAAAAGAAATATAAGATAATGTCTTCATGAATTGGGGTAGACAAAAATTTCTTAGACAAGAACTAGAAAGTACTAACCTTTACAAATTTCATAAAGATGGACTTCCTCAAAATTTTAAATTTCTGTTCATTAAAACACACAATTGAGAAATTGAACAGGGGAGTATCTGATGTGGTAAACATATTCACAATACATATAAACAACTCTAACAACTCAGTAATAAGACTAATAAACTGATTTAACAGACAGAAGACTTACACAGGCACTTCATAAAGAAAGAAATACACAAAAAACATCATTTGTCACTAGGGAAATGCAAATTAAAATTTCAGTGAGATACTGCTACACATCCTAGAAAGCTAAAACTAAAAAGACAACACCAAGGAAGTGTAATGCTAATTCTAAGTTCTGAGATACTGGGCTATTTGCATATAACATGGTCTTTCCCAGAAACTTTGGGTACTCATGTGACACCTGAGACTCAGAGTTAGAGCTCTGAAGCTTGAACATCATAAGTGTGTGGAATCTTGAATAGGGAGTGATATTTTCTTGGTTTGTCCAGGTTAGTGTGATGACCCAGTGAATCCTGGAATGATTTAGGCAGTGAATAAAGAAGTATTTGCAAAGTCCCCTTGGGGGAATAGGGAGAAAAGAGGAAATATTCAACTTGCCCATTTAGAGAATTTCTAATACACTTGCAAGCAGTGGAGACAACCAAATCAATAGGCTGAGCCCTCGATCTTGGGATTCACCCCTATGAAACTTATTTCTGCAAAGGACAGGCTAAGCCTGCTTAAAATTAGGCCAAAGAGTCACCCACAGAGAACCTCTTTCGTTGCTCAGATATGGCCTCTCTCTCTAAGCCAACTTGGCAGGTAAACTCACTGCCCTCTCTCTTACATGGGACATGACTCTCAGGGGTGTAAATCTCCCTGGCAACATGAAACAGAAATCCTAAAATAAGCCAGAACCTGGCATCAAGAGATTGAGAAAGCCTTCTTGACCAAAAGTGGGGAGAGAGAAATGAGACAAAGTAAAGTTTCAGTGACAGAGATTTCAAACAGCTGAGAGGTCATCTGGACCAGGTTATTCTTATGCATTATATAGATAGCCCTTTTTAGTTTATGGTGTATTGGAGTGGCTGGAGGGAAGTACCTGAAACTGTTGAGCTGTGTTCCAGTAGCCTTGTTTCTTTAAGATGATTGTGTAATGACATAGCTTTCGCAAGTGGCAGTGTGATTGTGAAAAGCTTGTATCTGATGCTCCTTATATACAGGGTATGGACAGATGAGTTTAAAATATGGATACAAATAAATAAACAAATAATGGGGGGACAAAGAGTAAAATACATTGTGTAGATGGAAATATTAGTGGTCAATCAGGGGGGGTAAGGGGTATGGGATACATGAGTTTTTTCTTTTTATTTCTTTTTCTGGAGTGATGCAAATGTCCTAAAAATGATCATGGTGATGGATACACAGCTATGTGATGACATTGTGGGCCATTGGTTGTGCACTATGTATAGAAAGTATGTGTGTGAAGATTTCTCAATAAAAAAATTTTTTTTTAAACGATACCCCATGCTGACAAGGATGTGGAACAATTGGAACTCTCCTACATTAGTGGAATATAAACTGGTGCAAATATTTTGGAAATTGGACTGGCAGTTTCTTATAAAGTTAAACAACTTTCACTTTCTATGACTCAGAAATTCTATCAATAGGTATTTGCCCAAAAGAAATGAAAAATATATATCCACAAAAACTTAAACAAGTATGTTCATAGCAGTTGTATTTATAGTGGGCAAAAACTGAAAGTCATTAACTGTCCATCAACTGTAAATGGAAACAAATTATGGCCCATTTATATAATGGAATCATATTCAGTAATTTAAAAATTAACTCTGATACCAAGCAATTGCACAGCAGCATGGAAAATCTTAAGAGTACTATACTGAATAAAAGACATCAGGCATCAAAGAGTTAATGTATTAGTACAGGCAAAATTCAAGTTATGGTTAAAGAAATCTCAAGAACTGCTGTTTAAAGGGAAGGTGGCAGTGGCAGGTATAGACTAGGAAAAAAATGCTTAATGAAATGAAAATCTTTAATATCCTGATAGGGATGTGCATTACATGGATACATGTAAATATCCAAACTACAAATCTTACATTTAAAATCAATACATTTTATTACATATTAGTCATACTGCAATTAAATTATTTTCTTTCTCTTTTTGAAGCTATTATGCTACTAAAATAGCTAAATGCAATTATCTCTACCAAGCACCAAATTAAACAGGAATAGCCAGTCAATAAACTTTTAATGAAAATATGCAGTTATATTTTCTTTTTTCTTTTTTTTGCATGGACAGGCACCATGTCTCTGGCATGGCAGGCGAAAACTCTGCCACTGAGCCACCGTGGCCCGCCCTGCAGTTATATTTTCACTCATCGTCATGATTTATCCATTTCTTGGGCTAATAAACCTCCCCATGAACTTTTATTAAAGTATTGCTCTGTTAAAATTTAACTACTTTGTTTAATTATCGTATACTTTGTACATCTTAGCTGTACCAGGAATCCAAACTCTTGACAGATGCAGGGATTATCGTAAGTCTCCAAAGCCCTGAAAAGGCCCCAGTGGAATTCCTCCCTCAGCAACTGAGGATCAAGTGATTTCACATATTTCTGTTAATATCAGAAATCCTGACTCTACAGTGTTTCTAAGAGTCTCAAACCTTCCCTCCCCAGTTGGCCGAAATTGACAGAAGACAATAGAACCATTAAGTGACCTCTGCAAAAATCCCACAAAGAAAACTTCCAGTGAGAGATTTCCTTGAGATTTTGCCATTGATTTCAATAAAGGGCATAGTCGACCTGAACCTAAGACCTCTGATTTCCTGGGATGCTTCTGAAATAAACTAAACTCGAAGCGCAATAGCACATTTCATCTTGTGCCCTGAAGAGTGAACAGATCAACAGGCAACTCTTAACAGTTTACTTTCTGATGCAGGTACTTTCCGGAACACTGATTACCTTTAGAACAATAGATTCAAACCATAAAATAAATGAGATTTTTAAAAGTTAAAAACAATTTTACTTTTGATACTGATTATAAACAATGAAATCTATTCTTGCTTGCTTAAATTCTTAAAATAGAAAAGCCAATCATTTTTTGTTCCATAACACAGAGAGGTACAACTTTACAGGAATCCAGGACATCTTCACAATCTTTTCTAATTCCCTATTTCCAAAATGTAACTTCTCATCCAGGGCTGATAATTTTCCCACGCAGGGAAGGTTTAGTAAATTGAGTATTTCCACTTTTTCCAGTCTCCAAAGTGGAAGCAATGGAGATATTCAAATGGCTCTTAGAATTTGACATTTTGTATGACACAATAATGAAACGAAGACACCAAAACTTATTATATAGAAATGAAACTCTTCTGCACAAATATGGAGGATGCTAGCTTTTCGTAAGGCATCCTTCCACAAAATAAATTCACCTCTAGTCAAAACCAGCTAAACAATGTAGTCACCTAAAATAAAAATGACCTGGAACATCTGCAGAGTGCCTTAAAATTGTGTCCATAAAATGCTGTTCTTCAGGAGCACAGGTGATCTCTTAGCGACGCTGGCCAGATGTTGGTCAGAGTCTAGATATGTTCAAACTTGACCCCAATGTGACTTTGCTGTCACTGTGGGTGACCTTGAATTACTGTCCTCTAGGCTTCATTTAACCTTGACTTGTAAACTCATAAGCGCTCGCATTCTGTGTTCTCAAAAATCCATGGATGGAAAGCCCAGTACTGACTTTGTGACACAGCCTACAAGAGTATGGGGTTCATAAACTTTTCAAGGGAGAAGTAGTAGGGAATTAAGGCCAGAATTAGAACTGGATCATAATATGATAAAATGCATAGTGATTATCTTTGAAAAAGTTGGTTTGGGTCAAATTTCACGATTTTTGTGAATGCCAAGACCTCTACTTGTTTCTTGCACTTTAATATATACCTATGGATTAATACACTAACAATTCCATGAGCTTTTTCCAAAATTATTTTCTTTCTATGGAAAATTTGAGGTTATAAATTGATTTATAAGCTAACGCACACATTTTACCTTCTAGGTGTCAAACAAGTTCTTCCCAATCGAATGTGTATTGCCTGCACTTTCTCTTTTAAGGAATAAGATTCTGCTTCTATTTGCTATTTATATTACACAAAAATCTAAAGAGGGAGAAAGATACAATTGAATTATTCCCAATTATGGTTACTGAAAATAGTGAAAAAATTAGGAGCCCAGCAAGAAATATGAGTTTACATACATAAAACTTATTGCTGTGCCATGTCCTCGAATTCTAAATAGTATTATTTAACGTAAATAAGATGGAGAAGTAAATATAGCAGCCTTCAGATAATTCCTTTTTCTAAAGCCATGGGATAATATTTCTAGTACACAGTACACAGTCTGGCTTTTCACGGTAATTCCAGACGCTAAGAGTATCTCCTCACTTCTCTCACACTAACAGACCATGGCTTAGAAACCGACAGCAACACTCTTACTTGAAGGAAACTTCAGAAATATTTCTGAATGTTTTGCAATATTTTGCTTTATTTTTAATTCTCATGTTTCGAACAATGATTTTTATTTCTGTAGCCACATTACTTTGAGCAAGGCTGTCAGTTGGCCACATGATTTAAAAGGGAAGTAAATGTCAGGCTGGTATATCTGATTTAACAAAACTTATAACACTATAACTCAATGCTGAAGATGTCATAGGGAAGAGCTCCCTGGAAAATGCTTGTAAAATATAATTCTGCATTTACTTCTATTTAAAAGTACATTAGCAAAAAAAAAAAAAAAAAAAAAAAAAAAAAAAAGCAAAAAGGGCGGGCCACTGTGGCTCAGCCAGCAGAATTCTTGCCTGCTATGCTGGAAACCCAGGTTCGATTCCTGTTGCCTGCCCAAGCCAAAAAAAAAAAAAAAAAGTACATTAGCAAAGAAAAGGGCTATCCCCAAAATCACCAGATCTGTTCAATTATCTCCTGGGACGTCAAATTAACCATTAGAGAGTCCAAGAATTCCTGCAGTAAACAAAAACCCATTCAGCTTTGTCTAAAATAACATTTTCCAATTTTTCAGACACTGCAGTATTTGTATTTGGGGAATTGCCAAGAATGATAAAGTCGAGATGGGAAATTATCAAATTGCATATAAACATTCACATATCAATATATCAACACCACTAGAAAGGCACATAGAACACTGCAGTTTAAAAAACATTTTCAAATATTCCATTTTACTTTATTTCTTTAAACATCTTAGGCATTAGAAAGGGCAAATATTAATCATATCCATTTTAAAGATGAAATGACTAAAAGTTGCAAAACTTAAGTGAGGGCTCCAGTTCCAGGGAAGATGGAGTAAGCAACTTTACTCTGTCTCCCCCACTGAATGCAACCAAATGTCCTAAACAGAATACATGAGGCAAGTATGAAGACTCTCAAAAGCCAATGGTAGCCCTGCCTGATGAAGATGCAAAGTGAGACACTTTCAGGCTCCATAACCCCATAGAAGCAGTGAAAAACAGCAAGAACTGGCAGCAACATCTTTCTCAAAGCTCCAGAAAGCAGTTAAAAGGCTGCAGTAATGGGGCAAGTGCCAAACCAAGAAAAAGGATACTTAAAACTGATAGGATCTCATGGCATCCTGGCTGTCCTCTCCCCAACCCCTCACTGGTTCAGCCAGCCGGCACTTCAAGAGTGGGTCCCTGGGGCTGGTTCCAGAGCAATCCTTGTGCATATACTAGGAACATGTATGTCTGGTCCAACCTACCTGGAGGTGGCCTGAGGGACTGACTATCCCACAAGTTGCCCTATTTAGAAGGCAGTTCACCAAGTGTTCCTACAGAACACTGTGGGAAAGCAATAGAGTCCTGCTGCCTGGAACAAGGGATTGCTGGCTGTAGGCCTTACAGTCCAGTGTCCAAAACCATGAGGACATTGTTTCCTAAGAAAGTGGGTACATCTAGAACCGTGTGAACAGGGGAAATCCCAGGGCTACATGCACATGCCCAAGACAAGATACATTTGCAGAAAGGATCAGGGAGGCCCCTACACTTTGAGCCGGAGCTATTCTCTAAATTTATTTTATAGATAAGTCCTAAAGTAGAGCACTCACACAAGTCAATGTGCAAAGACTGAGAAAACTATTTTCTTTTTTTTTGCTTTTTCTTTTTCTTAATTCTTTTTTGTTAGCTTCGGGCATTCAAGGAAAGCTCTGTCATAATTCTAGCTGAATAAAAGCTTAGGGAACAAATGCCTCAGAGTCTAAATTCCAGGAATAATACACTAAAATTTCAAAACATCCAGGTTTCAACAAAACATGAGAGAACCTACAAAGAAACAGAAAGAAATGTCCCAGGCAAAGGAGATTTAAACATCAGAAACTATTGATAAGTAGAACCAAACACTTTAAAATACCAGAAAAAGACTTTTTAAATGATCCTAAATATGCTCAAAGAGCTACATGAAAACATGGACAAGGAAATCAAGAAAACAACAGATGAACACAAAGAGAATATCAATAGAAAAATGGAAATTATGAAAACAAATCCAATAGAGCTGAAAACCACAGTGAGAGCAATTTAAAATTCCCTACAGAGATTCAACAGTGGATTGGATCTGGCAGAAGAATCAGAAAGTTTGAAGGTAAGACAAGTGAAATCATTCAGTTTGAGGCGCAGGAGGGAGAAAGAATGAAGAAAAGCAAACAGAACAGGAGGAACTTGTGGGACACCATCAAACATAACAATACCTCATTTTGGAAATCCCAGGAGGAGAAAGAGAGGAGGGGGCAGAGAGAATGCTCAAAGAAATAATGGGTAAAAAATTCCCAAATTTAATGAAAGCCAAGAATGCACACATCCAAGATGGTCAATGAACTCCAAACAGTATAAAGACGAATAGACACCATGCTGAGGTATATTCTCATCAAACTGTAGATTACTAAAGATAAAAAGAGATCTGAAAGCCACAGGTGAGAAGCAATTTGTCACATACACTGGGGCCTCAATAAGACTGTAGATTTCTCATTGGAAACCACAGAAGCAAGTAGACAGTGAGATGACATATTTAAAATGCCAGAAGTGAAAAATTGTTACACAAAAATTCCATATTCAGTAAAACTGTCTTTAAAAACAAGGGTAAGAGTAAGACATTCCAAGATAATCAAAAGATGGGTGAATCTCTATAAGCGATGTTGCAGAGAGTTGAAAGGGAAGGAAAAGACATAAAATGGAAACCTCATTAAGAAATAAAGATTCCTGGTGAAGGTAATGAATGACACGGGAAAATATAAATGCCAGTACTATTGTACTTTTGGTTTGTAACTATACTTGTTTCTTCCTACAGGGAGGGTCTAAAAGGCAAAACAAAAAACAAACAAAAAAAAAAACACAAAAGTTAAGCTAAATTAGTGGTTTGGGAACCACAATGTATAAACACGGATTTTGTACCAAAAAAAAAACAGTGAGGATACAGATGAGTATAGGACATAGTTTGTGTATACTATTGAAATTAAGTTGGTATCAGAGCAAACAAGATTTTTATAGATTTAGGATGTTAAATTTAGGCCCAATTGTAACTACAAAGAAAATATTGGAGAATATGTAACCTCATAGAGACAGGATTAAGAGTACAGCTTGCTAAGGACAGGGAACAGAGAACAGGAGAAGTGGGGGGTTAATGCCTAAGGGGTATAGAGCCTCTGTTTGGAGAAATAGGAAAGTTTTAGTAAGAGAAGGTGGGGAGGTGAGGGGATTACGTTACTGTGAATGGGATTAATCTCCTTGAATGGTTTGCTTGGGAGCAGTTGACAGAGGAAAGTTTATGTTGTGTACATATTCCCACAATTTTAAAAATAAAGAGAAAGCAACTAAAGAGACAATGACAATTAAATGCAATGCATGATACTGGATGGAATCTGGCGAATGATGAGAGAAGCTCAAAGGGACATTATTGGGACATAGGAAAAAATTGGACTGTAGACTAAGTTTTATTCAAGTTCAATTTGTTCAACTTGATAACTGCACTTAAGGTGGTTATATAAGTGAATGCTCTTGTTTTTAGGAAACGTACAGGGCAGTGTTAAGTGTTCAGGGAGCATGATATAGACAACTAACAATCAAGTGTTCTGAAAATGGATTTATTGATAGATGGTTGGACAGACAGATGGTAGATATACACATAGGTAAATGCTTAGATGATAGATAGATGATAGATAGATAGATAGATAGATAGATAGATAGATAGATAGATAGATAGATAGATAGATGATAGAATTTCAAAATAAAATAAAAAGTTAAAAATAAGCCAATGTCCGGGGAATGGTGAGAGCGGGGAGAAATTCAACTTTCCCAAGTTGAATTCTTGATATTCTCACAAGCAGTGTGGACAACCAAAGCTATAGGCTGAGCCCCCAGTCTTGGGGTTTGTTCATATGAAACTTAACCCCACAAAAGATAGGTCAAGTCTACTTAAAATTTAGGCCTAAGAGTCACCCCCAAGAGAGCCTCTTTTGTTGCTCAGATGTGGCCTCTCTCTCCAGCCAACAT
>PVIY010036126.1:0-25656 GCA_004026745.1 Myrmecophaga tridactyla
TTCTCACACTTCACTGAGACTTGTGTTCAGGTTAGACATGTCAAACCCAAGGCAGATTGCAAGAGAAAACACGGCAAAAGAGCTTCTGCTTGTGAACGTGGCTGAACATGCATGCCACCTGTTGAAGGAAATCAGAGGAGGGCTGGGGACTGCCTGTACCTCAGCACCTCCACAACTGTGTTTTGCCCTGTATTGCATGATGGGGTCCTGGCAACTCCCAGGTCTTGTGTCCTCGTGAGCATCCCCACCCAGACAAAGAAGCCCGTGGCACAGGAAGGCAGCCATGAAAGGCACCAACGGGCTCTTGGGCAGTGTGCTGGGGTTCAAGGAACGTGTTCCTCCCACCTCACTCCCCATAGGGCATTTTAGCCTAGACTCCATGAAGTTCAGAGTGCGAGCTGTCAGAGATGAACAGGATGTGACCTGCTTCTTCAGGAAGACAGCAGCTGTGCCTAAGGCAGTGATGAGGCCCTTGGGCAAAGTTCAGCCCAGACCCATTGGTGGTGAGACGCTGGGTAAATGTCCAGCCCAGGCCCATGGCCCAGAATGTCCCTCACCCCATGACAGGACACGGAATTAGGTCTATCACCACCTAGGAGAGGGCATTCCAGCCCCTTTGTCAACCAGCCCCATGCAAAGCCCTGCTTGCAGGCTGCTGCCTGGGGGGATGGGGCTGCTTTCCTGACCTCTCTGAACCCGATACCTTACCCTTAAAAGCAAGCCACAGCACCTTTGAGAATTTGAAATTTCTCCTGCACACACAGGCACACACACTTAGGTAAGCATAAACTGTAGCCCTGTGCTCATTTAATGCAAATGAGCACAGCAATAGGTGAGTGAAATGACATGGCTGAGCTCACAGCAAGGAAGGGAGGGGACCAAATGTGCAAACTCAACTAGGCCTGCGAGTCAGGCTTGGGAACAGGCCAGAAGTGAGAGATCCTGGGGTGCCATCCCCTGGGGGCGGCTCAGGAAGCACTTCAGGTCCCAAAGGTGGGAGCCGTTTCTAAGCCCCTGAAGGTAGCCAAACACCATGAAGAGCTGATCACTAGTGAATGTGGCACCATAAGTTGTCACCCACTGGCCGTGCCCCAATAGAAGCAGAGCCATAAGCCAGGTGTGGGATCCAAATTTTCATCATGACAGCAGAGGGAGTCTGCTCATGGCCACAGCAGTGCAGGCTGACCCACTGGGGAGGGTGGGCAGAAAGACGACAGAGAAGCTGAGGAAACTCAGTGCTGATCAACTCACATGTCACTTCTTGGGAGTGACAAGCATGACCCAACGTCTCAATGTGTACATTTCAGAGGCATGCAGTCAGCAAAGCCATTGGTCAGTGTGCAGAGTGCACACACCTCCAGGTGGAGGAGAGGCTGTGCTCAGCATGGGGGAGAGGCCAGAGTGGGCAGTTCTCCCAGGCCACCCCAGCACTGCGGGCTGTCTCCAAGCCAGAGGGGGCAGCTGTACACCGGCTGTGGTCCCCTGAAGAGAGCCAGGGGCACAAAGAGGCCTGTCCAGCCTGAAGGTTGTTCCCAGGCCCTGCAGTAGCCACCACCTCCAGGTAGGCTCCCTGGAGCACAGCGGAGGATGGAGCCCACTCAGGATAGCATGCAGATGGCTGCTTGCATGGACTCATCCTCCAGGAACTCTGATCCCAGCAGGTCCTGCTCGGTTAGAAGTAAAGAGACCAGCTCTGCCCCATGGGCCTTTGGCAGAACCAGCTCTCACCAGTTCCCACAGAGAAACCCCTGGGAGAGACACCAATGTGGGCCATGTAGGATGTCATCGCCCGCCCAATGGCCAGGACTCGGTCAGCACCAGCGAGCTGGAGGCTGCGGTGAATCAGCTGAGGCTGGGGCCATGCCCTCTCCCCCTCCCCACTGCCTTCCGTGTCTCCCAGGGGCCCCTGTCCTGTATTCCTGCTTCCAGGACACACCACAACACTAGCCTGACTTTAATGCTATCTGTCTGTCCTGGTGGCACGTCTGGGCAGTCCTGGAGCTGAGTGCCCGCCAGCCACAAGCCCGGCTCCCTGGCCTTCCCTCTCCCCAGGATCTGCCTGTGAGCTCAGAAAAGGCAGGATTAGGAAATTCGCCTGTCAGCATGACAACTTTAGAAGCACTAGAAACTTCTAACATTGCTTCTGCCCCATTTCAGACCGCTGTTTCTCTCTGGCACAGTGCCTGTTTTTGTTCCCAAGCCTGTCCATCAGGGAGGTCAAGCCTGGGTGGAGGGGTGCCTCTCTCCCTTGAGGGGTACTGGGCCCCTTCCCTAGAATGTGCAGGAGCCCAGCTCCTGAGGAGCACCTGTGCACCACGGGGACCCACTGGGACTGAGCCCTGCGTGACTGGACTGCACCTCACAGCAGGCCAGTGGGTGCAGGAAGAGATGCTTCGTTCCAGCGCATCCCCCAGGGTGAGTCATCATGCCGCTGGGCAAGCGTAGCTCTGACATGCAATGCAGCCCCTCCATTCACAGCCTCTGAGAGCTGCACATTGGCCATCACAGCTCTGCCCCCTCGGCCTGAGCCAGCTTCTCTAGGACTGCATGTACCACCCCCACATTCCTGCGGTAAAGCAGCCCCCACCTACACCCACAGTGCCCAGTGCCCCGAGGGTGACAGCTGTGGAAACAAGTCTTCTCTGGGGGCATCTGACCTACTGAGGCAGTTCTAAGTCCCTTCAGCCTGCAGATGCTGTTCCAGGCCAGGTGCAGCCCCACTTAGGGACGCCTAGGCAGCCACCCCTTCTCAGAGCCCTCCAAAGGCCTGGGGAGCCCAGGCTCCGGGCTGAAGGAGGGCTGAGCTCTAGAAAGTTAGAGCAGGAAAATCAGTGGTATGGTCTGTAAGCCAGGTGAGAAGCTAGAGAGGAGCTTGCCGTGTAGACAGCTCAGGGCCCAGGCAGACAAGGAGCAAGAGAGGGGCAGGGAATTAGGAGGAGCAAGACGGCAGCATAGTGAGGGGTGGGATTTAGTCCACCATCCAGAGCAACTAGTAAATAGCCAGGAATAGTACAGAACAAGTTCGGGGGTGGGGCTGACCTCAGGGACTGGACACGTAGCGTCCACCAGTCTGGACAAGCTGGACGGGCTGAGACCCCCACACAGAACTGTGAGTCCCCCATGGGCCAGCTGATTCCCAAGGGGAAAGGAAACAGACTTTACTAGCAGCAGGGGCTTAGCTCAGCCAAGCTCCAATTGTGAAATTAACAAATTCTGCTACTGACAACAGGCCCCCAGCTCAGAAAATGTGATGAAGCACTGCAGGAAGAGGGAGTTTTTGCCCCAGCAGAGAAGGGGCAGAGCTGATAGAAAAAAAAGAAGCTTTTTGAGTTGGTCAGCACAAAATACTGGAAAAGGTCTGGACCTTAAAAAAAGCAGGGGACACGTAGAGCCAGGAGATACACAGCAGCTTACCAACTGAAGCTCTTGATACCCAAACTCAAGGAACAGGGGTCCTAACTCTGAAAAGGATTTTTTTTGTGTGGCTGTGTTTCTATGGCTTGATTGCTCTTTGGATAAAACTGCAGGGCTTCTCAGGCTCCAACTGCCCCAGGCAAGGGCAGAATTAACTGGTCTGGGAGACAAAGAGGCTGATCAGGTGAAAGGAAGTATTCCCTGAAGGCTATGCTTTCTCAGGAGAGGGATGGGGCCCAGCTCAGGTGGAATCACTCCCTCAAAGAATTCAGACCCCAGGGTCTGGAAAAGTGAAGCAATTAAGGCCAGCCTACAACCTCTCCTCTGTCTCCTCCATGTCCCAGCAGAAGAGTCTGCTGAAGTTAAAGGTACCACATCACCTTATGCGGGTGGGACCCGCAGGCAGACAAGTTTCACATACTGGGCAGGATAAGAAAAACTCAGAGTCCAGAGACTTCATAGGAAAGTCAACTTGCTGAATCTCAACCCAGGAAAAATGGATTTAGGTGACTCTTTCCTCCTGGGAGGAGGCCAGTCTGGTCTGGAAAAATCTGACTCAGTCTATAATATCTAACTAGGCCCTCCTAAAGGGAGAAAAAATGCAGCATACAGGTAGGGCAAGAAACAAGAAATCAAGAACTGAAAAATTCTGTTCTGTTAAACAAAACCAAAGCTAGAGGTCCAGAATAAGCTGAACTCAATGTCAAAGAACAGATAGACAACGACGTCATCCAGCAAGAAAATTCTAGGTAAAAATGTAAAAACAATCTCTTGATTAAACTAATTAAGGAAATTAAATGTCTAGATGCTAGCAATAATGAATCATACTAAGAAAATTGAAGATTTGGCCCAGTCAAAGGATCAAACATTTCAAATGAGATACAGGAGTTGAAACATCTAATTCAGGATTTTTGAACAGACATGGAAAGTCTCTTGGAAAAATCAAATCAGTGAGTTGAAGTAGGATATAAAGAAGGCATTGCACAAAGAAGAAATCAAAAGTCTGACAAAAATCACAGAACATATGAGAATGAAAGGCACAGGAAAGATGAAAAAAGCATTGCAAACCAATGCTAGATTTCAAGAGGCAGAAGAAAGGATTGGTGAACTAAAGGACTGAAAATCTGAAATCTGACACACAAAAGAAAATATAGGGAAAAGAGTGGAAAATATGAGCAGGGAATTGAATGATAACATGAAGTGTATGAATACAGGTGAGGGTGCTAGAAGGAGAAGGGAAAAGGAAGAGAAATACTAATGGAGGAAATTATTGCTGAAAATTCTGCATCTCTTATGAAAGACACAAAATTACAGACATAAGTGCAACATACCCCAAACAGAATATATTCAAATAGACAAACTCCAAGACACTTATTAATCAGACTGTCAGATGTCAAAGAGAAAGAATTTTGAAAGCAGCAAGAGAAAATCCATCACCTACAGGGGAAGCCCAGTAAGACTATATGTGAAATTTTCAGAAGAAACCATAGAGGCGAGAATGCTGTAGTATATTTGATTCTAAAAGAGAAAAATACCAACCAATAATTCTATATCCATCAAAACTGCCTTTCAAAAATCATGAGGAAATAAAACATTTTCAGACAATCACTGAGAGAATTTGTGATCAAAAGATGGGCTCTGGAAGAAATACTAAAGGGAGCACTAGAGACAGATAGGAAAACACAGCAGAGAGAGGTGCAGAGAAGAGTGTAGAAATTAAGACTATCAGTAAGATAAAAAGAGGAAAAAATAGATATGAATATATAAAATCCCAAAGGCAAAATGGTAGAAGAAGGTACTGCCTTTATAATAACACTAAATGTTAATGGATTAAACGTCCCAATCAAAAGACATACACTGGAGCAGGCCACGGTGGCTCAACAGGCAGAGTTCTCAGCTGCGATGCCAGACATTTGGGTTCAATTCCCAGTGCCTGCTCATGCAAAAGAAGAAAAAAAAGAAGACATAGACTGGCAAAATGGATTGAAAAACAAGACCTATTTATATGCTGTCTACAGGAGACCCATTTTAGACCCAAGGACAAAAATAGTTGAAAGTGAAAGGTTGGGAAAATATATGTCATGCTAACAACAAAACAGAAAAAAGCAGGAGTAGCTGTACTAATATCCAACAAATTAGACTTCAAATGTAAAACAATTGAGAGAAAATAAGAGGACACTATGTATTAATAAAAAGAACACTTCAACAAGAAGACATGACAATCATAAATATTTATTTACCAAGACAGAGTCCTCCAAAATACATGAGGCAAATACTGAAAACACTAAAGGAAGGTGCCTCTACTATAACAGTTGGAGACTTCAATTCCCCACTTATCAATGGACAGAACATCTAGACAGAGGATCAGTAAAGAAACAGAGATTTTGAATAACAAATGAACCAGACTTAGCAGGTATTTATAGAACATTAAACCCCACAACAGCAGGATGCATGGTTTTCTCAAGTGCTTATGGATCATTCTCAAGGATAAACCATATGCTGGGTCACAAAGAAAGTCTCAATAAATTTAAAAAAAATTGAACTCATACAAAACGCTTTTTCAGATCATAAGGGAATGAAATTGAAAATCAGTAACAGGCAGAGAGTCAGGACATTCACAAATATAGGAAAGGCTAAACAACACACTTTTAAACAATCAATGGGTCAAGGAAGAAACTACAAGAGAAATCAGTAAATATCTCGAGGCAAATGAAAATGAAAACACAACATATCAAAACCTATGGGGTGCAGCAAAGGCAGTGCTAAGAGGGAAATTTATTGCTCTGAAGGCATATATCAAAAAAGAAGAAAGAGCAAAAATCGAGGACTTTACTGTGTACTTGGAAGAAATAGAGAAAGAACAGCAAACTTACCCCAAAGCAAGCAAAAGGAAAGAAATAAGGAAGATTAGAGCAGAAATAAATGAAATTGAGAACATGAAAACAATTGGGAGAAACAAAACAGAAGTTGGTTCTATGAGAAAACAAAATTGATGGACCTTTAGCGAGGTTAACAAAAAGAAGAGGGAGAATGAAAAGCAATAAAATCAGAAATGGACAAGGAGACAAAACCATTGACCCACAGAAATAAAGGAAGTAATGAGAGGATACTATGAAAAACTTTATGCTAATTAACTCGACAATGCAGATGAAATGGACAACTTCCTAGAAAGGCATGAACAACCAACATTGACTCCAGAAGAAATAGATGACTTCAACAACCAATCACAAGGAATGAAACTGATTCAGTCATTAAGAAACTCCCAAAAAAAAAAGTCCAGGACCAGAAGGCTTCACATGTGAATTCTATCAAACATTCAAGAAAGAATTAGTAAAAATCTGCTGAAACCCTTCAAAATAATTGAAGAGGAGGGAAAGCTACCTAACTCATCCTATGAAACCAATCTCATACCAAAGCCAAACAAAATTATTGCAGGAATAGGAAACTATAATCTCTCTCATGAATATAGATGCAAATATTCTCAACAAAATTCTTGCAAATCGCATCCAGCAGCACATTAAAAGAATTATACACCATGACCAAGTAGGATTCATCCCAGGTATGCAAGGATGGTTCTACAGAAGAAAATCTATTAATATACTATACCATATCAACAAATCAAAACAGAAAAAACAAATGACCATCTCGACTGATGCCAAAAAAGCATTTTACAAAATTCAACATCTTTTCCTGGATAGGAATTTCAAAGGATAGGAATAGAAGGGAACTTCCTCAACATGATAAAGGGAATATATGAAAAACCTACAGCTAACCTCATCCTCAATGGGGAAAAACTGAAAACTTTCCCCCTAAGATCAGGAACAAGACAAGGATGTCCACTATCACCATTGTTATTCAACATTATATTGCAAGTCCTAGCCAGAGCAATTAGACAAGAAAAGAAAGACAAGGCATCCATATTGGAAAAGAAGAAGTAAAACTTTCACTAATTACAGGTAATATGATATGATATATTGAAAACCTCCAAAAATCCACAGCAAAATTGCTAGAGCTAATTAATGAGTGCAGCAAAGTGGCAGGTTACAAGATCAACACTTAAAAATCTGTAGTGTTTCTATACAGTAGTAATGAACAATCTGAGGGGGAAATCAAGAAAAAAATTCCATTCACGATTGCAACCAAAAGGATAAAATATTTAGGAATAAATTTAACTAAAGATAAAAAAGACCTGCACAAAGAAAACTACAAGAAATTGGTAATAGAAATCACAGAAGACCTAAACAAATGGAAGGCATACCATGTTCATGGATTGGAAGACTAAATATAGTTAAGATGTCAATTCTACCTAAATTGATTTATAGATTAATGCAATACCAATTAAAATCCCAAAAACTTACTCTTCAGAAATAGAAAAACAAGTAACCAAATTTATCTTGAAAGGCAGGGTGCCCCAAATAGCTAAAAATAATGAAGTCAGAGGTCTCACACTACCTCACTTATGGTGTATTACAAAGCTACAGTGGTCAAAACAGCATGGTACCTGCATAAAGATAGATATACTGACCAATGTAATTGAATAGAGTGTTCCAATATAGACCCTCTCATCTATGGACAATTGATCTTTGATAAGGCACTCAAGCCAACTCACCTGGGACAGAACACTCTCTTCAATAAATGGTGCCTAGAGAACTGGGATATCCACCTGCAAAAGAATGAAAGAGGATCCATATCTCACATTGCATACAAAAATCAACTCAAAATGGATCAAAGACCTAAATATTAGATCTAAGGCCATAAAACTTTTAGAATAAAATGTAGGGAAATATCTTCTAAATTTTATAATAAGAGGTGGTTTCTTAGACCTTACACCCAAAGCATAAGCATTGAAGGAAGAAAGAAATGGGAACTCCTCAAAATTAAACACTTTTGTGCATCAAAGAACTTCAAGAATGTAAAAAGACAGCCTTCACAATGGAAGACAAGATTTTGAAACAATATATCAGATAAAGATTTAGTATCCAGGATATATAAAGAGATTATTCAACTCAATGACAAAAAAAAGACAGACAACCCGATTACAAAATTGGCAAAAAGACATGAACAGACACATCTCAAAAGAGGAACTATGAATGGCTAAAAGCCCATGAAAAGATGCACAACTTCCCTTGCTATTAGGGAAATGCAAGTCAAAATCACAATGGGATATCAACTCACACCCACCAGAATAGCTATTATCAATAAAACAGAAAATGACAAGTGCTGGAGAGGATGTGGAGAAAGAGGTACACTTATCCACTGTTGGTGGGAATGTCAAATGTTACAACCACTGTGGAAGGCAGTTTGGTGGTTCCTCAGGAAGCTAAGTATAGAATTGCCATATGATCCGGCAATACCATTGCTAGGTATCTACTCAGAGCACATGAAGACAAGGACACAAACTGACATTTGGATACCAATGTTTATAGCAGTATTATTTATAATTGCCAAGAGATAGAAATAGCCAAAATGTCCATCAACAGACGAGTGGCTAAAGAAGCTGTGGTAATACATATGATGAAATATTATGCAACTGTAAGACAGAATAGAGTCATGAAGCATGTAACAATGTGAATGGACCTTGAAAACATTATGCTGAGTGATATTAGCCAGAAACAAAGGACAAAACTTTATGGTCTCACTGATATGAACTAACCTTAGTGAATGAAATTGGAGAATTTCAGTTGGTAACAGAGACCAACAGGAGATAGAAACAGGGTAGATATTGGGTAATTGGAGTTGAAGGGACGCAGATTGTGCAATAGGACAGATTGTAAAAATTCAAAAACAGATAGCACAATACTACTAATTGTAATTCAATGCTACCAGCTGAATGTGAGAATGATAGAGGTAGGAAGCATGGGGACACAAATGAACCAGAAGAAAAGATAGATGATACAAACCAAGATGGTATAATCTAGGAATGTCTAGAGTATATAATGATAGTGACTAAATGTGCAATTTAAAAATGTTTTTGCATGAGGAAGAACAAAGGAATATCAGTGCTGCAGGGTGTTGAAAATAGATGGTAATTCATATTTTAAAACTTATGTGTGAGACTAAAGCAAAAGTTTATTTGGTACAAAAATTATTTTGACTAGTGCATTTTCTAATATAACTTATGTGGGCAGCTTAATTGAACACCATAGTACATGGAACCTTGAATAGGGCATGAAATTTTGTAGGTTTTTCCAGTGTGATACCCTGATAACCCCTTAAGTAATTTGAACAGTGAATAAAAACATATTTGCAAAGTCCCCTTGGGGGAATGGTGAGAAAGGGGGAAAATTCAACTTTCCCAAGAGGAAAATTCTTGGTATTCTCACAAGCAGTGGGGACAACCAAAGCAATAGGCTGAGCCCCCAATCTTGGGGCTTGTACATGTGAAACTTAATCCCACAAAGGATAAGCTAAGCCTACTTAAAATTAGGCCTAGAGTAACCCCCTAGCAAATCTCTTTTGTTGCTCTCTCAGCCAGCATGACAAGCAAACTCACTGGCCTCCCCCTATCTACATGGGACATGACTCCCAGGGTGGTAAACCTTCCTGGCAATGTGGGACAGAAATCCTAGAATGAGCTGGAACTCAGCACCAAGGGATTGAGAAAACTTCTCAACCAAGAGGAAGGTGAAGGAAATGAGACAAAATAAAATGTCAATGGCTGAGAGTTTCCAAACAAAGTCGAGAGATCATCCTGGAGGTTATCCTTATGCATTAAATAGATATTACTTTGTTACTTAAGGTGCAATGGAGAGGCTGGAGGGAACTGCTTGAAAATGTTCCAGTAGCAATGTTTCTCAAGAAACGTTAATGGTATATTGATATAGCTTTTGCAATATGATTGTGTGATTGTGAAATCCTTGTGTCTGATGCTCCTTTTATCTACCTTATTGACAGACGAGTAAAATATGGATAAAAAAATAATGGAACATATGTTAAGATTTAGTAGATGTAAATGCTAGTGATCAATGAAAGGAAGGGATAAGGGTTATGGTATGTATGAATTTTTTTCTGTTCTTTTTATTTCTTTTTCTGAACTGATGCAAATGTTCTAAGAAATGATCATAATAATGAATATACAACTATGTGATGATATTATGAATTATTGATTATATAACAAGAATGCCCCGGGTGGGGCAGGTATGTCCAAGGGAGAAGAGCTGAGGGGGAAGGCAGGGGCCCTCCTGAGGAACCTCTGTGTCATACTGTCTTCGCTACACTTCTGTGGCTGATGGAATGACTCCAAAGGATTTTAACTGGGATCATAGAATAGTAGAAATGACCAAGGCAGCAAGAGTAGGGGCTGAAGTTTAGGGAGTCAGGTAGTTAAGCAGAAACTTACATGAACTCAATTATCTCTAGATTAGTGTATTGGTTTTGTAGGGGCGCCTGATAGATGACTGCCAAGTGGGTGGCTAAAGTAGCAGTCATTTATTCTCTCGTGGTTCTGGAAGTGTGACTGGACAAAGGCCATGGATTCTCCTGCTCGATGTGCTCAATAACCAATTCCTGAGACACTGGGGTTTCAAGGAAAGAGTTGATTACTACACAAAAAGTAGGAGAGCAGACAGCCCAGAATCTGTCTCCTTCGATAAAGGGGATTCGAGGGTTTTAGGGATCCTAACGATGGGAGATGAGGTCATTTCAGATAGTAAATTCAAGGCAGACTAGAAACAGGGTTAATAGTAAGTTCAAAACGGAAAAGAAGATATTGTTCAATATTGTTAACATAAATTGAAAGGGAAGGAGGCAGAGCTTTCTATCTTTCAATGGCAGAGCTTAGCAGATGATTTACAAATGTATGGGACAGAGGCTAGTTCTCCTTACCATAGGGTTTACTAAGAAAATGACCAGATCAAGGGAATAGCAGCTCCTGTGTCCCAAAGACACCAAACAGGAGATAAGGGCTTTTATCATCCTTTCAGATATCCAGACAGCTTAAGTATAGTTTAGGGCTTTCAGGTACTTCCCTGTCTATACCAATATCACCAAAGCAAAAGAAACATCTATATAATGACTCAGTAATCAAAATCACCCCTTAAATCCTCATTTCTTGGTTTAGAAGCCTGAAGCATGCAGGGCTGAGCTCTTTCCAAGGCTCAAGGGGGCCTTTCCCACTCTCCAGTTACCAGGTTTGCTTGGCTTGTGGCAGCACTACTAACCTTCTGTGCCATCTTCACACACCTGCAGTCCAAAGTCCCCTCTTCTTATAGGGGCGCCAGTCCTAGTTGCCTCATGGCCCAGCCTAATCCAGCAGGACCTCATGTTTACTTGGTTGTATCTGCAAAGATTGTCTCTTCTAAATTAGGTCACATTCACAGACACCAGAGGTTAGGAATTGAGCATAGCATTTTGGGGAACATAATTCAATCCACACAAAAGTATAATGTGGATGGAAACAAAAATTGAGAGATATATATTTAATAGCAATTCTAAGAAACTACTATGCAGGAAAAATTATTAAAATTCAGTTTTTATACCACTTTGCACCTATTAAGTTGATTATTATTTTTAAAAAGCAGAAATAACAATTGTTGGCAAGGATGGAGAGAAAACAGAACCCTTATATTTTGCTCATGGGAATGTAAACTGATGGAGCAGCCAAAAAATTAAACATAGAATTACCATGTGACCTGACACTTCCACTTCTAGGTTTACACTAAAAGGACTGAAGGATTGAAAATAGGGGCACCAACAGATATTGTCAATAGAATAGTACTCAGCCATAAAAAGGAATGAAGTTTTGATAGAAGTTACAACATAGATAAGCCTTGAAGACATCGTGTTGTGTGAAAGAAACCAGACACAGAAGTACTAATATTGTGTTATTTCACTTATATTCAATACCCTAGAATAAGCAAATATATAGAAATGGAAAGTACATTACAGGCTACCAGGGAATAGGGATAGTGGAAGGATGGGGAGTTATTGCAGAATGGGTCCAGACAATACCATGTTGATGTTATGAATGCAATTAATGTCACTGAGTTGTACACATGAAAGTGGTTAAAATGGGAAATTTTATGTTATATATGTGTTTTAGTTTGTTAAACTACCAGAATGCAATACCCAGTAACAGAACAGCTTTTAAAAAAGGAATTTATTAAGTTGAAATTTACAGTTCAAAGGCTGTGAAAATGTCCAAATTAGGGCACCAACAAGTGGTTACCTTTACTGAAGCAAGGCTGATACCATCTGGAACCTCTGTCAACTGGAAAGGAAAGTGGCTGGTGTCTGCTAGGGTTTCTGGCTTCTGGACACCTCCATCATCAGGAAAGCACATGCAGGCATCTGCTAGCTTCCTCTCCCAGCTTCTTCAAAAGCTTCCCCAGGGGTGTTTTCTTTCTGCCTCTCCAAAGGTCTCAGACACCTGGGCTCTGAAGCTTTTTCCAAAATTGTTCCCTTTTAAAGGACTCTGGTAAACAACCCCACTTTGAATGGGTGAGTCACATCTCTATGGAAACAATAAAAAAGATCCCACCCAGCAATATTGAATGAGGCTTTAATTGCCACATTTCTTTTCTAAACTCCAGTTTTACAGTTCCTTTTGGCCCCAGGGTTTGAGTGGAACTGTCTGGCAGACAGCATGGCCTGAACCACTGAAAATTGCTGCCCACAACCACCACAGGGTGACCACTCAGCCACACCCTTTCCACGAGTGGCCCCTGTGTGGGAGCTGTAGAAAGGCTCTGCTGGGGAAGCACATCTGCAGTGAGCAGTTCATGCCCCCTTCCTCCCCCGAGGAGTGTCCCCTGTGCTGGGCCGCACTCACCTCCTGAGCTGGTCCTCTGAGCCCAACCCATGGCCAGAGAGTAAACCAGGCCCTGAGCTGGGCTCTGGATGCCAGTGAAACTTTCCTTTCCATAGTGGGGTTCTGGGTGAGGGAGGTGGGGCCACGGGCGGGGGGTGCCTGGGATAACTTTCCTCATCTTAACAAAGATACATGATGCTGGCCACACGGGATGTCCAGTGCTGGGCCTTCACTTCCTGTGAGCTGGTTACACTGCCCTCCTTTCCCAGGGGTCTGCCTCTTCCTACACTTTGGGACTCACAGCGACGTCTATGGGCTGGGTGACAGTGTTAGGCTGATCTGTTGCTCAAGCTGGAAAATGGCATGTGAAGCCTGGCTCCTGCCCCCATCATTTGGCAAGTGCAGGGTTCGTAAGAGAAAACCTTAGCACGTCTCTAAGGCATATTATTGTGCATTGAACTGAGTCCCCCAAAAGGAGATGCTCAAGCCTGACTCCAGTACCTGGGATGTGGGTTATTTGGAATTCAATGTCATTAGAAAAGCCATTAGATGAGGTCACAGCGGGTCAAGGTGGGCCTTAACTCAGGATGATGAGTGGGTGTCCTGGTAGCAAGAAGGAGCTGGTGTTCGGGACATGCATGCCGAGAAAGCCATCCGGGGAATGCAGAGGCAGAGGCTGCAGAGCTGCCCTCCAAGGCCAGGCACCCAAAGTGCCCACAGCCACCAGAAGCTGGGGGCATCCCTGGGCCTTTGGGGGCCCTGCTGATGCCCAGCCTTGGCCTGGGGCCTCCAGGGTGGGAGGCACCACATGCTGTTGCTCTCAGGCACCCAGTTTGGGGCCATTGGTTAGGGCAGCCCCGACACTGATGTGCGCGTGACAGGAGAGACGGCTGCTCAGCAATAAACGTTAGGGGAACTGAATGACTTTTACAACAAGAAGCACACTGCTCTTATTTCACACCATCACTAGAGAGGATTACCTGAAATCTGCCTGAGACAGTTCAGGTCACTTTATGGTAAAAAGGAATAAAAAAGAGATTTTCTACTTCTTTTTTTTAACCTTTTTTTGTGGGCAGATTTGTGAGAAAAATGAATGCCAGGAAACTGGCATTTTTCTTTTCAAAAGCTAACTGCCTTGTCTTTTCTTTTTTTTGTAATATAGACTGAGAATTGCTCAAAAAGATTTGGGCTTGTCAAGTGACCTTTGGAAAATTCTTTTGATCAAAGAAAAATAAGCTAGACGGAAGGAGGACCTCACAACTCCTTGAGCCCTTGGCCACCCACCTCTGGAACTGAGCCCTGCTGAGTGCACAGCTGTTCCCCAGGGTGGCAGTGCTTCCTGCAGAGCCACCTTCCTGCTGCGCCCCAGGCAAATGGCCTGCTGTGGGTGTGGGGAGCAGGGCTGTGCCCAGACCTGGTCACCCTGTGCTGGCCTGTCCACCACCCTCCTCTAGGGAAGGAGGGCTTGTCTCATATCCATTTCCAGCCCCCGCCCAGAATCACAGGGCATCGGCCCGCAGGCCGGAACAAGGGGAGTGCACCTGCAAGCACACAGGAGGCCTCCTTCACTTCCCCTCGTGCATGAAGAGCCGCGACACTAGGCATAGTCAACCTCAGACCCGGCGACACAAAGAACCCTATTTAACAGTGCAAATCCAATCCCCTATGCCCCCCACAGGGTCCTGTTCCTATGGACCTGAGTTTAGGGAGCCTGGAGCAGGTCAGCGTCCACCTTTCTCACCTGAGGTCCGAAGCCCTGGAGTTGAGCTGCCCCACTGGCCAAGTAAAATCCTAAAATTGTGGAGTTGTAACCCATGCCAAACTCTGAAATCTGTTCTACAACTGATTGTGCTGGGCTTTGAAATTCATTGTGTTTTTGTATATTTGTTATTTCTCTCAAAGAAAAGAAAAAATATCAATTGTGAAGATAAAAAAAAATTCATTCCCCCGAGTCACCAATGTTCTGGAGCAGCTAGAAGGAAAAATCTGAGAGGATGGTTTGTAGCCCATGACAGACTCTGGGGTCTGTCCTATAATACTTGTTGCAGAGTGCTCTGAAAACTATTGCTCTCTCCTTTCTTACATTGTGTGTACATTATACTATAAACTAAAAAAGCATTAAAAAAAAGATTGGAACCAAATCAACAAAAACAAAGAGTTCTAAAAGTGCTGTAAGCTTGGTAACTTATTATGAATGTTTCCTGAGTATTAGATATTTTCAAATGTTTATTTCATTATGATACTAAGCTTTTGAAAAATCAAACAGTTCCTCACTTGTAAAGGTAAAATGAAAACTGTGAAGAAACCCATAAGAAGCTTTGAAAATGATTCCATCCAATATAAATTGCTATAAACTTTATAAATTATTTAAAAAATCATGTAAGATCATGCAGACGAATACACAACTATGTGACGATATTGCCACCATGTGTTGTGCACCATGTATGGATTTCTCTAAAAGGTATTTACAAAGTTATTTTCAAAAGTTCAGTGAATTTGCACTTTTGAGATTCTTTTGAGTTAGATGCAATTGTTTGCCCACTTAGACCACTGCTGCCTAACGCAGCTCAGTAAAGATCTGCTGAGACTTTTCTTTACAGGGGGAATGAACCATTTTCTTCAAGGCAAGCAAAGGTCCCAGGAGGAGGTCTTCAGCGCCTCTCAGGGGCCCAGGCAGGGCAGGAGGTGGGCACGGCCAGGGGCGGCCAGCGAGACGCGGGCAGTGTAGGGTCCAGGGCCAGGCACCGGGCACCGGCAGTTCGGGGTCCGGGTCCTGCTGTGGCCATGAGCCTGGCATGGACGTGGGGACAGCGGGGGCGAGCGCTGGTTCAGGGCACACCCCTCGCTTGTGGGCTCCACATGGTGCAGCGAGGGGAGCAGTCATGGCGCAGGGACCAGGAGCGATGTTCCCAGCAGCCTGGGAAGGGCCACGACCCCTAGGCCAGCGTGGGCTCTGCCTGGTGCCATAGCTTCTGCTTACCATGGGGATGACCACAGTCTTGTCCAGGCTCAGGATAGGGGACAGGTCAACGCTGCCCTCACCCTGGTCAGCAGGTGGGTCTGTGGCCTGGCTGGATGGCTCGTCCCCACCAACAGCCACATCCCTACCCACAGCCTTGGCCTCTTTGGGCTCGGGTAGGGGGTCCTGCTGGAGGCCACACCCCTCCTGGAAGCTCAGCTCCTCCTCAGCGCTGGAACCCAAGCTCTGGGGCTCCTGGCCCCCCTGGATGGCCCCCAGAGCTCAGGTGCTGGCAGGTCAGGGTTGCTGGGGTTCAGGTTGGGGAACAGGAGCCTCTCCAGGGCCTCTGGCTTGAAGGGCCACATGGGGACCTTGGCTGGACCCGGTGACTCGCGTCCTGCAGACAAGAAACGTAGGGGTGAGAGGCTGCAGAGAGGTCTCCAGAGGCTCTATATGGGGCACAGGGGCGCCCACTTCAGGGAATCCCACAACGTGACCCACACCAGGAATGCCTTACCTGTGGCTGGGCTTCCGGGTCCAGCAGCCTTGCTGGCCACAGCCCCTGTTTCCACACTGCTCAGCACACGCTGCTCATCTTCCACACTGTGCACAGAGACACACATGCAAACACACCATGCAGGTGATGCAGCCAAAGGGTCACACGGGCAGCAAGAGGGCCTTGTGGAGATGAGAGCTGGGCTTCCCCAGATCCATGTGTGGCTTGGGCAGCTGGGCGTGGGACTCAGATCGCTACCCATCAAGTGGGCACCGTGGTGTGGCTGCACTGCTCTCAGCTGGTCGCCAGCTCAGAACATGCATGGGGCAGGGATGAAGTCTTGTTCAAGTGAGTTAGAGGGTCTTGAGGTGGCCAGAGGCCCATCTGGGTCCCCAGCACAAGCATGGGAAGCAGAGCAGGGGGCCACAGAGGTCTCGGGGGGGGGAGGGCTCGGGTCCCAGTGGTCTTGGGAGAGGGCGAGGGCCCCAATTGTCTCTGGGGGGTTGGGCCTGAGGCCCATAGTGATCTCGGGGGTGGTGGGTTGGGGACCCCAGTGGTCTTGGGGGGACAGGGCTGTCACAGCTGGCAATGTGGCCTCGGCGGCCCTGCACTCACCTGCTAAGACCACGAGTCTCCGGGTGGACCTTGTTGGTCAAGTGCCAATTCAGGGTAGGACGAGAGGACCAAACCTCCGTGGGCGTGTCTCCACTAGGAGAGTGGAGGGGAAAGGGCACATGTGTCAGCAGTGGGCTTCCCTTTGGGGAGTGCTCATCGCAGATGCTACATTTCCCCAACTCCATTCTAGGGGCTTCCACTTCAAGTATACACAGGCCCTTGAAACAAAAAGTTGCCTGGCTGTGAGATTTGAGATGGAGCCGGGGCCACTCAGGAGGTGACACTGAGGCAGGTCTCAGCAGCAGTGTCCTCCAAGCCCATGGGCACCCAGACCACAAGCAAACCCAGGATAAAGGCCTCAGGCAACGCTCTCGCCTGAAGCCATCTGGAGCACCCAAGAGCCACCAGCCACAAGCAACCTGTCCAACCTTCCTTCCCTCTAAAACTCTCGCTGGGAGGGCCAGGAGGGGACATGATGTGGGGTGCTCCCTGGATCTGTGTCCCTAAACTGCAGTCCTGGACCCCACGTAGAGGCTCTACTGCCTGCAGCTCCATGTATCAGGCCTGGGTGGCAGGTGTGCGTGCAGCCTGCAGCAGCCTGAGCATCACGTGTCCACTCTCAGTGGGACGCAGCCAGGACATGGGGGTCCGCCTTGCGTCCCTGTTAGTGGAGTGCCTTCCCAGGTGGGAGGATGGCCTGCCCTGGATGCAGGACATTACTGAGGTACAAGAGCATGGGGTGGGCCCGACCTCAAGACCCAGACATTGTGGAGGCAGGAAAGGGGTCTGGGGAAGGGGGCAGCCCAGGTCCCTCCTGCGGGAGGGGCATCTGGGAGACCAGGGTTAGCTAGATGTCACTAGGGGCCACCCGGGAAGGGGGATAGCTGCTGGCCGAGGCCTTGGATTGGGCAGTGAGGAGACTTTTAGGGACATATGGGGTCATGGAAGGAGGATACTGTGGTTCTGGGTTACGCAGGGGCAGGGGACAGGAAGGCAGAGGTGGAGGGCCAGGAAGTGGCCCTGGGCAGTTGAACTGCTGCAGGCTGATGGATGTTGCTGACCCCACTCTCTAAGGCAGGCGGCCCAGGCAGTCACGGCTGCCCCAGACGCAGAGAGGTGAGGACAGGTCCCTGAACCTGTAGGCCCCCCACTTCTGGCCTCCATATGGAGCGGGGACCGGGAGCGGCTGACCCCAACAGCCTGGGAAGGGCCACAGCCCCGAGGCCAGCGTGACTTCTACATGGTGGAACCCTGCATGGAGGCCCTGCCTTGCCCACCCAGACCTCTGATCCTCAGAAATGGGAGTGACAAGTGGGCGTTGTTTAAGCCACTCATTGCGGACCTTTGCCATGTGGCAAAAGAAGCCCCTCCAAGCCCCTGGGGGTCCAGAGCCGAGCGAGGCCCTTTCCAAAGAGGCAGGAAGTCCATTCGCAGGTGGGGCCCACACCGACCACAGCCCAGGGCCCGCTTCACTGCATGCGTTCCTCTGGCATGTCCCCAACAAGTGCCAAGCCAGGGGCACCTGTCCAGAAAGTGGCCGACAGGAATAGCAGAAAGAGGCCCTCAAGGCCGTTGGAAGGGTGACTTTGACTCCCATCCCACAACCCGAGGGTACTGACTGTGTGGACCCTAACCTGGTATGGTGGCAAGCTGTCCCCACAATGCCCCCGTCCCGAGAGACAGGGCCACCGTGCAATCGACCCAGGCTCCTGTGTGTGGCCGGCCCCGGGCACGGGTCCCACTGATGGCCTCTGAGACGCAGAGAGGTCGGGTGACCCTCCTCCAAGAAAGCAGGCACGGGGAGACCGGCTGCTGGGCCAGGGGGAAGGAAAGCAGCCGGGCGAGGGGGAGGCGGGCCCGGGGGGGCCGGGGACCAGGGTACAGTGGGGAGGGGTGGTGGGCAGGGTCAAGGTGACAGTGACTGCAGCTGGGGCAGACAGGGTCCTGTCGGATCAGGGGACGGGTTGAGGTCCATGACTTCGGTGGGAGCCATTGTCCTTTCTCCTCATCCTATCCTCCCACTACTTCAGACTTCCCAGAGTCAATGAACTCCTTCCTCGGCAGTCTGAGCTGGGAAGGGAACTAGCTGTCCTACTGAAAGGGGAAAGCACTCCAGTAAGTTTTCAGACTGACCTGCCATCAGATGACCTGGCGCCCTCATCTTTCTACTGTGGGGACAAAGGAAAATACATCCAATGAAAGCAGGTTGTCAACATGGGCTTTTCCCCACCCCACAGTCACGTCCATTGTTGGTCATTTCTGAGGAGCGGCCCTTACACATTTTAAGCCAGGAACAGGCTCCCCCCTACAAGGTCTGAAGGCCCTGCTTCAGTCTCCCCTTTGCCACCGCAGCTCCTGGGCCGTGTTGAGACCCTGGGGGATGCGGGCTGACAGGGTGGGGGTGACAAGGGTCCAATGCCTGCAGCACTCTGGGGCCAGGGCCTCACGCTGGGCCAGGGCAGGTTCCCCGGGCTCCCACCCGACCCCGGGCTCTGTGCCCTGTGGTCCCGGCCACTCTGGCCAGGGTGCCTTGGGCCCATCCCGAGGAGCCCACAGGGCCAGGGCAGCCCCGTCCTGCCCGCACCTGCCCTGAGGAGCCCCCAGGCCCCACAGTGCCACCTCAAGTCAGGGAGGTCCCTGGGGTGCCGGGTGCCACCCCTGCACCTCCCCTCCAGTCCCTGCCCCCGGGGAGCAGCCCTTGCAGTCCAGAGTTCCTTCACTCTGTCTCACAGGGCACATTTGACAGCAAATTCGGTTTTGCTTAACTGGGAGTGCCTCTGTCCTCTACTTTGTTACACTTCTCACTTGACACAAGATTACCGAAAAACACTGCAGTTGGCAAAGACAGCACAGTCCAGGTTCCTTCTCCAGTGTCCCTCCTGTCAGCATCTTAGGTTCCTGGGGACTTTGTCCAAAATAAGATGTCGCCATCATTACAATACAGCAAAGTAGGTGGGGTCTGGACACATGTCACCACTCAGGTCCTCTTCAGGTCAAGCAGTCAGTCCAGAATGCCACAGGCATGGAGGAGCCAAGTCTCCTCACTGCCTTGGTGAGTGCGCTTCCACACCTCCCAGCCTCCTTCCTCCTGTCCCCTCTCACCCATCCTCACCTCCCAGTCTCCGTCCACCTGTCCCCACCTCACTCGTCCTCACCTCCCACCCTCCTTCCACCTGTCCCCTCCTCACCTCCCAGCCTCTGTTCACCTGTCCCCTCCTCACCCGTCCTCACCTCCCAGCCTCTGTCCACCTGTCCCCTCCTCACCCGTCCTCACCTCCCAGTCTCCGTCCACCTGTCCCCTCCTCACCCCTCCTCACCTCCCAGTCTCCGTCCGCCTGTCTCCTCCTCACCCATCCTCACCTCCCAGTCTCCATCCACCTGTCCCCTCCTCACCCATCCTCAACTCTCAGCCTCCTTCCACCTGTCCCCTCCTCACCCGTCCTCACCTCCAAGCCTCCTTCCACTGTCCCCTCCTCACCCGTCCTCACCTCCCAGTCTCCGTCCGCCTGTCTCCTCCTCACCCATCCTCACCTCCAAGCCTCCTTCCATTTGTCCACTCCTCACCCATCCTCATCTTTCTTTACAGTTTTGAAGGTCATTTTTCCTGATTCTACATCGTCCTCAGTTTGAGATTTCCTGATGTTTTCCTCACATTGGACTGAGGCTGTAGGTTTGGGAACCAGCCTGCTGAGGTGAGAGCCTGTCCAATCCACCCTGCCCGGCCGCACACTGACCACATGCATCCTCCCGCATGCTGGCCTTGCCAGAAGTACCTGTAGACACACATGCAGACATGCACACACACCTGCAGACCTGCATGCACACCTGCAGACATGCACACACACCTGAAGACCTCCACGCACACCTGCAGACCTCCACACACACCTGCAGACATGCACACACACCTGCAGACATGCACACACACCTGCAGACCTCCACACACACCTGCAGACCTCCACACACACCTGCAGACCTGCACACACACCTGCAGACCTACACACACACCTGCAGACACAAGCCTCTGCTCATAGTAAAGCTGAGCAGCATGGACGTGTTCCCAGCGCACGGCACCTGGGCAGTGCCCACAGTGCCCATGGAGAGAAGGCGCAGACGTACCTGAGGAGCTTCCTCCTCCGTAATAATGGACGGGTCTTTCTGTCTTGTGGATTTTGCACCCTTGTCCTTACCCTGAGTCATGTACTCAAATGTGCGCATGTGTTTTCTCACTGGGGAGAGGAAGGAGGAGAGGGTAAAATGGTTACTGTGGACATGGACAGCAGCCAAGCCCAGGGTCCACTCACCCAGAGAGTGGAGGCTGCAGGGCCCCTCACGGGGGATCCCTCCCACACAGGTCCCGAGGATGCTCCTTACAAAATGTGAGCCCTAGACACTGTGGTACTAGCCACACACGTGTAAACTGTGAGGCCCACACAGGTGGTTGGCTGTGGCCTGTCGGGGTACCTGGTCTCTGTCCAGCTGGGTTTGGACTGGATGACTTGCCTATGGAGTTTCATCATTTCCAGGGCTAGAATTATATTGTGTTTCCTAAATTCACCTGTTTTTTTCTCATACTGTCCTGTTCTTGTTGAATAGATGTTACTCCTTTCATCTTTGAACTTTGTGAACTGACGGTAAAAGCTCCATTGTGCTGCACTTTATCTGCTCTGGAAAGGCCCAGGGAGCTTGCGGCTGGGCCTCCTGATCCTTCTGTGGTGTTGCTTTCCTAGCTGCCACTTGTCCTTTTGCTGATGATCTCGTTGTTGGTAAAGACTGTTCTCAAACATAAACCTTGGTGGAGGGGCATCTCGGTGTAGTTTTCACGGACCTCTCCGCAAGTGGAGGCCCTGAGTTTGTGCACCCCCCTGCTTTTCCCTGTCAGAACTCCCTCTGCTGTCATGCTGCAAATTTGGATCTCACACCTGGCTTATGGCTCTGCTTCTATTGGGGCATGGCCAGTGGGTGGCAACTTATGGTGCCACATTCACTGGTGATCAGCTCTTCATGATGTTTGGCTATGTTCAGGGGCTTAGAAACGGCTCCCACCTTTGGGACCTGAAGTGCTTCCTGAACCACCCCCAAGGGATGGCACCCAGGATCTCTCACTTCTGGCCTGTTCCCAAGCCTGACTCGCAGCCCTGGTTGAGTTTGCACATCTGGTCCCCTCCCTTCCTTGCTGTGAGCTCAGCCATGTCATTTCACTCACCTATTGCTATGCTCATTTGCATTAAATGAACACAAAGCTACGGTTTATGCTTACCTAAGTGTATGTGCCTGTACGTGTGCAGAAGCAATTTCAATTTCTCAAAGGTGTTATGGCTTGCTTTTAAGGGTAAGGAATCTGGGGTTCAGAGAGGAAAAGAAAGCAGCCCCATCCCCCCAGGCAGCAGCCTGCAAGCAGGGCTTTGCATGGGGCTGTTTGACAAAGGGGCTGGAATGCCCTTTCCTAAGTGGTGTTAGACCTAATTCCGTGTCCTGTGATGGGGTGAGGGGCATTTTGGGCCATGGGCTGGGCTGGACACTTGCCCAGTGTCTCGCCGCCCATGGGTCTGGGCTGGACTTTGCCCGAGGGCCTCATCACTGCCTTAGACACAGCTGCTGTCCTCCTGAAGAGGCAGGTCACATCCTGCTCATCTCTGACAGCTCGCACTCTGAACTTCGTGGAGTCTAGGCTAAAATGCCCTATGGGGAGTGAGGTGGCAGAAGCACACTCCCTGAACCCCAGCACACTGTTCAAGAGCCCGTTGGTGCCTTTCATGGTTGCCTTCCTGTGCCACGGGCCTCTTGGCTGGGTGGGGACACTCAGAAGGACACAAGACCAGGGTATTGCCAGGACCCCATCATGCAATACAGGGCAAAACACAGTTGTGGAGGTGCCAAGGTGCAGGCAGCCCCTGGCCCTCCTCTGAGTTCCTTCATCATGAGCTGGCATGCACCTGCAGCCACGTTCACAAGCCGAAGCTCTTTTGCCGTGTTTTCTCTTGCAATCTGCCTTGGGTTTGATGTGGCTAACCTGACTGCTAGTCTCAGTGAAGTGTGAGAAGTACAAGGCTTAACTGAATTCTGAGGACAAGGGGAAAATAAAGTCCTAGAAAATGCTGTAGCTAGTTCTGAAGCCCAGCACCTGCTGCAGTGGGGGTGGGTGTTCCCAGTGAGGTTGACAGGTGCGGGCGCTGCTGCCCAAACCGCCCCCCATCCCCTGCACATGGACAGCGTCCCAGCTGGTGTGACAGGTGATGTCAGCAATAATGCCAGTCCAGGGACTGTGCTGACACTTCTGAGTTGGGGACCAGCAGCCCCTTCCCGGCACATCAACCCCATCCTATGTCTCCTTGTCTGCGAGGGGCTCCGAGGACCAAGCTGGGAACAGACACCTACTGGGGCTTGAGGGGAACTGGGGGCCGGCCCAGCACTGCCAGGCAGTACCTATGCAGACGCATGTGGAAGATGCGCAGCTGTCCCAGCAGCACGTGGCTGATGGCGTTCAGCAGGCGTGCGGCCACCAGTAGCAGCAGGAACACAGTGGTGCGAAAGTACGGCAGGAACAAGAGCCACACCGTAGGGTCCGGGACGTCTGCCAGGGACTAGGGCGAGAATGAGCCCTGGCTCCGAGACTCAGGGGCAGCACCCTGGCCGGGAGTGTCCTGGGTCCTGGGGCAGTGAGCGGGGACAGGGCTAGATGCCCCCAGCCCCTTCCTGCCCGGCTCTGTGAACTCTGGCCTGTCCAATTACAGCCAGGTGGTGCTTGGTGCCACAGGGAGCCAGCAGTGTAGGAGCCCTGTGGATCTTTCTGGAATAGGAGCCTGGGGACTCGAGACTGTCCTTGAAGCACCATCAGGAACCCACTTGGGGCAGGGCATGGTCTTTCCACACCTGCCTGGCCAGCACCTGGGCTGTGCCCAGCTCCTGGCACCTGAGCAGGTGAGGACCAAGGCTGGGCCCTGACTGTGCCCATGTCCTGGCACCTGGGCAGGTAAGGACGATGATGGTTCCTGACCCCGCCCAACCATTGGCACCTGGGTAGGTGATGGCCAATGCTGTTCCTTGGCCACTCCCATCCACTGGTACCTGGGTAGTTGAGGGTGTATGATGGGCCCTGACCTTCACCCACATCTTGGCACCCTAGCAGCTGAGGGCTGAGACTGGGTACTGGCCTCGCCCACCTCCGGGCACATGGGCCAGTGAGGGATGAGGCTGGGCCCTGGTCACACCCACCTCCTGGCACCCGGGTTGGGGAAGGGGGCCCTGGTCTAGGCTTCTGGCTCAGGGAGAACCTGGGAGGAGCACCAGGGTGACTTGTGGCTCCACCTTCCCCACTCCCCCACCCAACCCTTACAGAGGCTTTGTGCCCATCCGGGCGGAGGTGCACCCTAAACCCAGCGGTGTCTGCGTAGAGTGCCCCAATGAGGCAGCAGCACATCTGCAAAATGGGGATCCACGCGGAGGTGCCACTTCTCCACAAAGCGCTGGACCATGATGTACCTGAACACCACCATCAGGTACAAGAGCCCGGCCACAGCCGAGGCCATGGAGCTGAAAAACCACTTGCAGGAGGAAGCCCAAGCTGGGGCGGCTGTGGCCACAGGCCAATTCGTGGCCAGACCATGTGTCCCGGGACACCCTGAGGGCCCCCTAGTCTGACGTCTGTCCGATGGCGCCTCCCTGTGCCTCCCTGCCATGGCAACACCCTGAGAGCAGCCCTGGACACCAGCCCGGGAACATGTCTCCTCTGCGGGAGCCCACTGCCCTTTCCAGTCTGCGAGGAAATGTCTTTATCCCTGTCTACAGACGGAGGGTCAACCGTGAGTCTTGGGGCCTGTCTTCGTTCCCTTCCAGCACCCCTGGGCGGCCCATGCTCTGATGCCTTCTTGCACTTGGGGAGCCCCTAAACACTCCCTGTCACCCCTTGGGTGCTGGGCCCACCTGTCCGGCCAGCCCCTGGGCACTGGGCCCGTCCCCTACAGCCACCCCTTGGGAGCTGGACTGCCCCTCTGGCCATTCCTTGGACATGGGGCCCTTGGGGATCTTTAGCCTCCTGGACCCCACAGAGGTGACCAGCCCTCTGGGCTCCAGCCATCTGGACCCTCTGCCTGGCCCTGATTTCCTCTCTCCCGTTTGTTTTCTCAGTGGCTTGAGGAGCTGATGATCATGGGCCAGTGCTCGGCCGTCCCTGAGCCCCAGCAGGTATCTGTTCCCGGCTTGGTCCTCAGAGCCCCTCATGGACAGGGGAGACCTAGGATGGGGCTGATGTGCCGGGAAGGGGCGGCTGGTCCCCAACACAAAAGTGTCAGCACAGTCCCTGGACAGGCCTTTCTCACTGACCTCACCTGTCACACTGGCTGGGGTTGGTGCTCCCAACTTGACTCAGCGTGCCCAGGGCCCACCCTGGGTCAAGGCTCAGACCCTACCCGAGGAGACCCCAGGATG
>PVIY010036127.1:0-19989 GCA_004026745.1 Myrmecophaga tridactyla
CTGGCAAGTTGTTGCCATCGATTGTCACTCTCTTCTTGCACTGCTCCCTTTAATGGGAAGATGCTGTGAGCGTGTGAGGCCGGCCCGGCACCGTCAGTCTCTTGTGACCTGAGCCGTTAAATCCATGTCCATTCACCTTCTGGCAAGTGGACAGCTGGTGGAAATGCTAGTGTTGATAAGATTAAATGAAAAGGAAGTCATTGGATAAAACTGTCGCACTTTCCCGAGAGATTTTTTTCCAGTTTAAAATCATTTCTAACTATATGCATGTACCAAAATGTGCAGAGTCATTCTAATTTTTCCTTTGGATAAAAAAATAATGTACTTAAAAAAAAAAGCTGAGTTATCCATATCATAACTGTCATTTGTTCATTATGTTCCTTGGGCAGAATGAAAACGGGTGGTATGTAGGACACATACCAGGAATTGAAGCCACCCCCTGAAGACTGGGTCCCACAGGCCAGTGTCACTCTTCATGCATATCTCAGCAGGAGTCCCTGATCTGGGGACCATGGGCTGGCTTTTTTTTGGGGGTGGTGGTTCATGGTCCGGGAATCGAACCTGGGTCTCCCGCATGAGAGACGTGCATTCTACCACTGCCCCACCCGCGCACCCAGCATGGGCTGGTTTTTGATGACCCTTAATCCTGGTGGTTTTAAAACAATGTCTGTCATTTTATCATGAATACGGATTCCCAGGAGAATTTGAGTTCCATGAGGCAGAGCTTTGTGTTTGTATTTTTCCTGCTGTACTCTCAACACCCAGTCCTGAGCCCTAGCCCAGAGCAGGTGCTCAATAAATATTTGTTGAATGAATAAATAAGCCAAATGAATCAATTCCATGAACCACCTACAGCATTACCTAAGATGACACAATTCCATTGGTGTCTTATCTAAAGCAGCACTGTCCATCAACTTTTTGTCAGGGAGGCAAAAGGGACTTGTATGTGTTCAAAGTCTCATAGCACATGGTCTCACACAAATCAGATTTGGGGTCACTGGACACCCAGCCCAGGAAACCTCGTTCGACTCATGATTTGCTATTGATTAGGCCCAGACTTTGGGTTGGATGCTCCCCTGCAGAAGAGAGTTTGGTTACAAATTATTTCTGTTCTGATAGAGAAGATAACCCTAAAAGTCACGGTTTTATTGCCCTGTAGGGCATTAACCATTTTCGTTTCTAACTTTGTGGACTCTCTCCAATCTTCTTTTTTCTACTGACTGTATTTATCAGTTTCTCGTATCCTTTTTTTTTCTGCTGAGTGTGGGGTATCTAAAAACACTTTTTATTGTGATAACATATACACAACATAAAATTTTCCACTTTCAAGTATCTGATTCAGTGGGGTTAAGTACACTTATGATGTCACACTACCGTCAACACTGGCCGTTACCAAAAACTTTTCTATCACCTTTCAAAAGAAACCCTGCACCAATGAAGTATTAACTTCCCACCCATCCTTCCCCACTGCTGCCCCGATAACCCGTGCTCTTATTTTGTACTCTATGAATTTGCATGTTCTATTTGTTTCATATGAGACCATGAATATTTGTCCTTTTTTGCCTGGCTTATATCACTCAGCACGAAGTTTTCGAGGTTCATTCATGTTGTAGCATTTTCTCGTGATCTTTTTTCGAAGAAGCTTTGTCATCCTGTTATTCCCTCATTAATGAGTTAATAAACACACGCCCAAAACTGTAATAGTTATATGTTAAAAATCATCCTAGAACTTAGTGGCTTGGAACAACCCAAATCATTTATCATCTCTCAGGTTTTCTGTGGGTCAGAAGTTTGGAAGCGTCTTGGTTGGGCAGTTCTGTCTTGGCTCTCTCAGGAGGTTGTAGTCGGACGTCAGCTGGGGCTGGGGTGGCTTGTAGGCCTGCGTGGAGCACACCAGCTGCCGGGGTGGTCCCCTTCGCTGGGGCTGCTGGCGGGAGGCCTCAGGTCCTCTCCATCTGGGCTGCCGGGCTGTCCTTGTCGCCCTGGCTTCTCCCAGAGCGCGTGCTCCAGGAGCCAGGGTGGAAGCTGCGGTGGCTTTTATAACCCAGCGGGAAGTCTCTGGAGCGGCACCGTCCCTTCTGCTGCGTTCCGTCGGCCACCCAGGCTGGCCGGGGTCGGGGTAGGCTGGACCTTCACCAGCGCTCAGTGACCGAGACCGGGATCAGGGCAGTCACATCACCCATGCTGGGAAAGATTATTTCCAAAGGAGGACAGAGCAGTGGAGCAGCAGTGGAAAAATCTTGGGAAAACACTGTCCACCACCCTTTCGGTGGCTGACTTTAATATTTTAGTGGGTCTTCAGCAGGCGAAGACTCATTTGGGGCGTGTCAAGTTGGATCCAAATTGTTTCCTTAGGAGAAATTTTTTCTTTCTTTTTTTTAAGGAAGAGAACCATGTCAGACCCAAGCAAAAGGAAAGCGTTTCCTTAACAATTTGGAATCAGTGGGGCAAACTTAGCTCAGTGCCCTTGGAGGCAGCTAGAGTGGGAAAAAAAAAAAGTGTTTTGTGGGCCATTGTTTAACTCTGAAAAAGGCCTCTGCCAGCCAGGGGTCCTGAGGCCTTTTGCAGATGGGGGTTTCTGAAGGAATCACTGTACAGGGCTCTCCTCACTCCGCCCAGTGATACATGAGGGGCGGGCCCCGGGCTCCCCTTTCCCCTCTCCCCCTAAGATGCAAGAACGTGAGGGAGGAAATAGCTCAAGATGAGGCCAGGGAAGAAGGAAGGGGCTAGAAGTAGAGGGTCATGGGGACTAATTCAGGAGTTTGTGCTCTATTCTTTGGGTAAGCATGGGTTCGAGAGACAGGGTAACCTGGTTAGATGTGAGCTTTAGAAACAACCCACGCGCCCTGGACCCCCTGCACCCGCATTAAGCTCCTGTCCCATGTGAATGGGGTGGGGGTGGGGGCAGCTGGCTTCTGACCCTGAAGGCATCGCCTCTAACCCTGGGACACCCCCTCCAGGCCCCGGGCACCAGGCAGCTGGCCCCACTGCCCCTGTGTGGGAGGTGTGAGAGCCGAGGGCGAGGCCACAGCTCTCAGGACAGTTCCCCCAAGCCGGGCTGCCCAAGCCGGGCTTCCCCAACTCCACCGTGAGGGGACTCGCCCAGGGGTTTGGTTCAAAAAGCAGAAGCTGAGCCAGCAGGTGGGGGCAGGAAATGGAGATTCTGCAGCCAGGCGATGCGCGTGCAAGGCTCGAGGCAGTGTCTGTGGCCCCCAGTGGGCCACAAAGAGAAATGGAGATGCTCTAGGATCCAAAATTTCCAAGGACCCTGGTTTTCCGTTGATTCTGATCCTCTATTTTCTTTTTCAACTCGATAAAGCTTTAAGAGCAAATAAGCAAAACCAGCGATCAGTGACCCAGATGAATGAAATGGCTGTTGCCATTTGCAAAGTTGAATCCGGGTAGGGACCTCCCCGCAAAGCGAGAACCAGTCTGGGCTGGGCTAGTCCCGTAGAGGGCCTCGCGGGCCCTCCATGCTGTCCGCAGACAGCCTCCTCCAGGACCTGCTGTGCCCCTCACAGGCTCCGGGAAGACCACGCTGCTGGACGCCGTGTCGGGGAGGCTGCGGCGCACGGGGACCCTCCTGGGAGAGGTGTGCCTGAACGGCCGCGCGCTGCGCAGGGACCAGTTCCAGGACTGCTTCTCCTACGTCCTGCAGGTGGGCGCGTCCCCAGCCCCAGCCGCGGCCCGGGGGGGCTCGGGCCACGCTGACGCCTCTTTCCCCTGCAGAGCGACACTCTGCTGAGCAACCTCACGGTGAGGGAGACGCTGCTCTACACGGCACGGCTGGCCTTGCGCGGCGGCGCTCCGGGATTCTTCCAGAAGAAGGTGGGTCCCGCCCTGGCCTCCGAGCAGGGTCACTCAGAGGCAAATGGGAGAGACCCAGCAGCCACCCGGTGGCCCGGCACCCCCTCCCCTCTTCACTTCTGCACCTCCACCGACGGTGGCACCCCTTCCCTCCAGTGTCTGGAGCTGCGCTGGCCCATAGGCAAGCACCAGTCACATGTGGCTTTGGGGCATTTGAACGTGATCTGATTGACCGGATTTTTGAGATTTGGTCTGAAAAAACAGAACGTGAAATATCGTCTTAATAATTTTAAAGATAATGATTACATGTTAAAATGATAATATTTTGGATGCATTGGGTTACAGAATGCTACCTGTTTATTTTTTCTTTTTAAAATATGACTACTAAAAATTTAAATTCTGTATGTGGCTTGCATTGCATTTCTATTGGACAGTGTTGTTCTAGGTGCTCTATATTGGAGCAGATGGGATGATTTTTCCCATCATGCTCCATCCTGCAGCCCTGCGATTTTTCTCAACTTTCTCTGAGGCATCTCGAATGTGTCTCATCCAATCTGGATTAAGTTAATGAAGTAACTATTCAATCGCCAACTCTTTCTAGTTCCAGACTGTTTCTTAAATGTACCCGATTTGGAAGTAGCCACAGGTAAACTCACCTGGGCCTTACCTGGAACCACCAACTCATTTTTGCCCAGACTGGGAAGGCCTGGGAAGGCACAGGGCACCAATGACAGATGCCACCTGCAAACCAGGCACCGCTCCCCGGAAATGGCTCTCAGGGCTGCCAGAATCGACCAACGACATCTGTCTCTGATGCTTCACCAAAATGAGGACTCAGCAGGGACCTCAGATTCCCCCTTGGCATGCAAGTTATATCCCAGTTCAGGCTCCAAGGCCGGCCTTTCTTTAATGCCCCCGAGGCGCCGAGGGAATCCCCCACCTCCGCCGAGAGAGCAGCCAGTGACCCTGTTTATATCAGGCCTTGCTGAGCCTGTCCCTAGGGTGACTGCGTATCTGTCGTGGGGCCAGGTTCTCAGGGCTCAAGGAGAGTGGCTCTGGGTCTGATGCACGTCCCAAGTCCTAGCTTATGCACTCTTCTGTAACGCCTTAGGTGAGTAGACAGAGGTCTTCTGTTTGAGATTCCTAGACAATTTTGGGGTATAACTTTTACTCTGGAGGAGCCTTAGTGTTTTAGTTTCCCAGCTACTAAAGCCAAAACCATCCAACAATTGTTGGCTTAAACAGGGGGAATTTGTTGGCTCCTGGTAGGCTAGGAGAAGTTCGAAATGGAGTCTTCAGCCAGGCAGTGCTTTCTCCCTGAAGACTGTGGCGTTCTAGGACTGGCTGTAAGCAGCCCTTAGTCCTTTGCTTTTCCATCACATGGCAATGCACATGGTGGCACCTTCTTCTTTCTTTTCTGGGTTCGCTGACTTCCAGCTTCTGCCTCTCCCAGGGCTTCTCCCTCTGGGGCCTTTTCCACGAGGCCTCGTTAATAGGGTTAACATCCACTCTAATTCACTGGGGCCACACCTTAACTGAAGCGACCTCATCTGAAGGTCCTAGTTACAATGGATTCACATCCATGGGGATGGATTAACAACATATTTTTTTCTGGGATACATAACTCCAAGTCACACGGTGTGGGACCAGGCTCTCATGGGGACCCATCAGCCTCGTTGAGCCGTGCCTGACCCCGCTTCCTCCCTGTGGTTACCTTAGGGTGCTCAGAGGAATTGCAGGTTTCCTGCTATTTGGCCAGGTCACCCTGAGGGCTAGCGTGTCTGGCTGGTACTCATCAGGGCTTGTTCACAGGCAGGATCTCATGTCATTCGTACATCAATCCTGCACGGGGGTTTGTCTCCATCTTTCAGAATGAGAAATTGTCACCCAAGGAGATTAAGGTCAGACACCTGGGAGAGGCAGAGGGGGGCCAAGGCTCTGGGCTGTCGAGCTCCACCATGTCACCCTCAGTCGCGGGGGCTCCTGAGCCCCTCTGGGGTCTGAGAAGAGGGAGGTCAGAGTTCAGCTCACAGTGAGGCACCGGGGCTTAGTGGCCCGACAATGAGTGACAGCTCAGGAACCAGGTCACACGGCCCCTCTGCAGGTTGTTTCTCTGCTTACTTTGGAATTTCTCTTTCTTAAGTGGGCAGGAGAAAACCCCATAGGTATTTGGGCGGGAGAAATGAAGTCATCAACAGATTCTTCCGAGTTAGTGATCTATTTACATCACATATGCGGCATCAAAAGAATCTGAGAAAACCACTGAACCTTTTCCCCAGAAAATGCAAATATTTGCATAAATATTCCAGAAATTCATGGGTACCTTGAAACCAATTAATGGCGAATTTGCAGCTCCTCTCCCTGGCACTGTGGCTCCTAAGTATCCTGCAGAGGCTGATAGCACTGTTGGAAAGTATTTTCTGAGCAAATCCAGTCCCCAGGATTACTAAAATCCAGAGAAGTAATTTAGTGAGGAGGAAGTTCCGGTGATAGCAGAAGAGGCTGCACTGCAGACCTGCCTCTCTCCTGGGAGGGATCTGAAAACAAAGGGTGGCTGGGGTGAGCAGGCTGTGTGCGCTGGGCTTTGGCTAACCCTTGTGCTTCAGAGCCACTTGAGAGAGCCCAGACTGTCCTGCTCTCAATCCCAGCTCTGCCATTTTCTAACTCCGGAGATTGATGTGCGGAATAAATCAGGTTTTGTGAAAGCACATAGCTTAGAGAGGGAGCGGGGAGGTCAGTGGACGTTAGTTCTCTCTCATCCCCCTTCAAGTACCAGCCCTGCCACTCCTGTGCTCTAGGTAAGTTCGTTTCTCTAGACTTTGGCTTTTTTACCTATAGAATGAGAAGGTTGGACTAGATAATCCCACGGGTCCCTTTGGAGATTCTGCGAATCACATTCCCAACAGTGTTTGTAAAATATGGGGAGGCTTCCTGCTGGGGCCTGAGATATCTGGGACAGATTCAATAAACATCTCCTGGGTCCATCCCTTCCAAGCCAGGCAGGCCAGCTCTACTCCTCTGCTGATGTCACAGAGCAGATGGAAAGGGGGCAGGTCAGCCTGGCCAACTCAAGCAGAACTCAATTCTAGGACCCTTCTTCTTTCCTGATGCAAGAGGAGACCCTTCTTCTTTCCTAGAACAAATCATGCAAGTTTATTTATGCATGGTGGCCTTTTTGTTATTCCTCTGTTTCTGTTTAAGATGTGTCCCTTCTTTTGGTCAAAGCTTTAGCTCTGCTGTTGATCTCACCCTGTCTCCCCTGGAACTTTGTTCCAAAAGTCATCCTTTCTTTTACTCCAATCAAGGTGGTGGTGTTTTTTTTTTGTTTTTTTTTTTTTTAGGTGCAGAGCTTTATTATTATTATTATTATTATAAAAGCAACACAATCTAATTAGGGGTGTGCTGGGGACAAAAAATCATTATCATATGAGTTCTCTGTCTCTTTCCATCCCCTTTCCACTTTGCTTAATGCAACTGGTTGGAGAGGACCAGAAATCAAAAATTTTTAAAAAGTCTCTGGAGAAGGAAATAAGTTGAGGAAGATAAAGAGGGGAAGGAGAAAAGAGACTAGCCTCCTTGATTAGAAAGTAAGAGAATTAAAAGACCATTATTGTCATGAGGGAGTGGAGAAAGAGGAATAGGCAGAGAGGTTTCAGGGAGCCGGGGGATCTAAGTAGAGTCGGGAGAACTGGGGGAAAGGAAATTTTAAGAAGTGGGGCTATGGATCAGTATAAATTGTGTCCCCTTTAAAGTCCTTAAAGAGATTCAAATAAAGGCTGGAATTATTTTAATTACTTTTGACTGCTGGGTTGTATTTCCTTGATGCAAAACCGCACTGAGATTGGGCCACATGGGCCTCCAGGTCTCATCTGGGTTACAGAGGGAAGAGGGATTTCGGTCCAACCACACTGGGCTTTACTCTAGTGGGCTTGGCTTCCCCGGGGTGGGGTGAGTCCCTGTGCGTTGTAGGGACGCGTGTGGCCTCTCACGTGCCCAGGCCACCGACACAGCAGCCGTAGCAATGACCAGCCCCTCCTGGCCTGTGTCGCCTGCAGGTGGAGGCAGTGATGGCCGAGCTGAGCCTGAGCCACGTGGCACATCGGCTGATCGGTGACGACAGCTGCGGGGGCGTATCCAATGGCGAGCGGCGCCGGGTCTCCATCGCGGCGCAGCTCCTGCAGGACCCCAGTAAGCGGGTCCCGGACGGCAGCAGAGGCTGCCGGGGCATCTCCCCTGGGCTGCGGATGCTCCCGGCCCTTTCTTCACGGTCCCCGTGTGAAAGGGGTTTGTGCCGAACAGGTGTTTCAGAGCGGGAGCCCAGTTTTTTTAAAATGCTATTTAGTTCATTTCCTGATGTTATCCCATCATCCACGGACACAGCTTGGAAGCACTGCACGTGTGTTTTAATGTCCCATTAAGATTCGGGCTCTCACCTGTCCACCTTATTTCTAACTAGAGAAGTACCACTGTGTCTGCTGGGGAAAGCCAGTGAGGATTGGTGTGATGGGAAGTGCTTATGCATGGCAGGAACTGGAGTAGAGCTTTGAGTGATACGCTCACAAATGTGTGTGTGTGTGTGTGTGTGTGTGTGTGTAAGGGTGGGGTGGGCTCTATCAAGATAGGGCAGGCTGTTCCCTGCCTCCCGGGTTTGGTTGGGCTCCTTACCACCTGGGGAAACCTCATCACTTACGTGCACCTGGAAGAGTACATATGGCACCTGGAAACTTCCTTTATGCGGTGATACGCCATGATTGTCTGTGCTTCAGATGGTTCCTGTTCAGTAGAAGGCAGAGAAGAGAAAGAGTCTTAAAAGCGCTTCCCCTTTTTGGGTTAAAAGCTGCAGTTAGACTCTCTAAACGTCCTGAATGCCTGCCTCTCTTCAGCCCTTGTTTCAGGAGTCAGAGTTTTTTTTTTTCAGTGCAAAGTCCTTGTCGCTGTTGATAAGTGCCCCGGGCATGGGCTGGGGTTATGTCCAGTTAACCAGCCCCCTCCCCCCACCTTTAAACAACTTGGTGCCAGCTTGCCGGCCACTGCTCCCTGTTAGAGGCCCTTGGTCGGAGCCCAAACAGTCCATGGCGCCTTGGGAAAGTCTGCAGAGCCCAGCCTGCCTGCCGCTCTGTCCCCAGGTGTGCTCGGCAGCTGGGAGCCAGGCCGTCCCACGTCAGGTCCTTTCTCCTGGGCGCAGGCTGGAAGCCAGCTGACATCCACTCCTTCTCATGGAGCACTGTCTGGATGGCTGAAGAAGGGACCCTTCAAAGTTCTGAGTTTCAGGCACTGACCGTGGGCCCGGCAGCACCTTAGTCTGGCCCTTGTTTGCCTGCAGAGGTCATGCTGTTCGACGAACCCACCACAGGCCTGGACTGCGTGACCGCGAATCAGATTGTCGTCCTCCTGGCGGAGCTGGCCCGCAGGGACCGCATGGTGATCCTCACCGTCCACCAGCCCCGCTCCGAGCTCTTTCAGGTGAGGGGGTGCCTCCTGTTCCCGCTCAGCTTGTCTAGGGCGGGCCCGTGTGTGCGCGCTGAGCTGGGGGCAGTGGAGCGAAGGTTAGTACTTGTCAAACCAGAGCAATTGGCAAAGAAGAGAAAAACCCATCTGTCAACACCTACCATGGGCCAAATATTTGCTATACTAGAGCTCATTGAATCCTCACAACAATCCTATGAGGCAGGCATCAGAATGTCCACTTTACAGAGGAGAAGAGTGAGACTTAGGAATGATACCAGAGACTGAGCTCTGTAAAAGGCTGGAATTGGCATTCATGGTCCTGTTGGCTTCAAAGATTGTGTTTTCCCACTAAATCATATAGATTCCCTTCCAAAAATGTCATTTTTCCCTCTGGTATCCTTTTCTTTCCCATTAAAAAAATGTGGTACAAAAAATAAAAAAAAAAAACAAACAAACAGAAAACAACAAAAATTGTGGTAAAATATACAGAACACAAAAATCATTTTAACCATTTTAAGTGTACAATTCTGTGACATTAAGTACATTGATGCTGTGTAACTTCCACCACGATCTGTTTCCAGACCATTCTTATCATCCCAGAAGGAAACTTGTACCCATTCAGTAATGACTGCTCCTTACCCTCCCCTCCCAACCCTGGAACCTACTGTTCTGCCATTGGTTTCTATGACTTTTTAGTATTCTTTAGGAAGATAATATTTGCCTTTTGAAAATGAGAATCTGAGATTTTAAAACAAACAAACAAGAACACCTTGTCAAAGTCACTCACTCAGTAGCATTGCTGGGCCTCAAGCCCAGGTCCCCTGGCCTAAGACTGGTCATTCTCCTTGACCACAGATGCTGCTGGGGCTTGGGAGGGGATGCAGCATCATGCACAGTGGCTGCCCCAGCTGGAAAGAAAAGGGGTGTCCTCTGAGTATCTCCACTGGATGCAGTGAGCATTTTGATGAATGGCCCAGATAGTCAAAGGACTGACTGCTTGGAAACTTTACTTTCCATAAGGACATGGGAACCTGATTACACACTAACAACTGCCTGCTTGTCCCATCAGGTTTTTGACAAAATTGCCATCCTCAGCAGTGGAGAACTGGTTTTCTGCGGTACACCCATGGAAATGCTTGATTTCTTCAATGGCTGCAACTACCCTTGTCCTGAACATTCAAACCCCTTTGACTTTTACAGTAAGTTTTTTTTTTCATCTTTCCCATCATGAAGGTTTTTGAACTTTTCTCATCTCAGATCTTTCTGCCTGGATGACTCCAGCACTAGTGGGTTTTGTTTTTGCTTTTGGAGGAATTAATTTATATAACTTCCACCACTATCAGTTTCCAGAACATTTTTATCATCCCCAGAGGAAACTTGTGCCCATTAAATCATGACTCCTCCTTACCCTCTTCTGCTTTTCAAGGAATTAATTTGGCTGGGTCAACTAACTTGCCATAATGACTTATCAGGATGGGATAAGACCCCATGCTGGGTATCTTAAAAATATTCTGATTTTAAAAATGGGCATTAAGAACAGCTTTTATTCTGAGGAGATGAATTATTATGGCTGGTACTCCAGAATAAGTGATAAAATGTACTATCATCCATTGTGTACATATGTGCATTTAAAAGCACATGGATCATATTTTTTGGGACACATTTTAGTTGACCTGACATCTGTGGACACCCAAAGCAAAGAACGAGAAATAGAAACCTACAAGAGAGTCCATCTGATTGTAGCTGCCTATAAAAAATCTGCGATTTATCATAAAACTTTGGAGATCGGTGAAAGAACAAAACACCTGAAAACATTACCGATGGTTCCTTTCAAAACCAAAGATTCTCCTGGAGTACTCTCTAAGCTGGGAGTTCTCTTGAGGTAAGAGCCTCACAGATACTAAGCAAGCCCCCATTTTAGGTATTTAGACATCACCAATGAAAAGAAAAGGAATTAAAAACGGAGTTGTGTGGCTTTCAGGAGAGTGACGAAAAACTTAATGAGAAATAAGTTGGCGGTGACCATGCGCCTCCTGCAGAATCTGCTCATGGGCTTGTTCATCATTTTCTACCTTCTGCGGGTCCAGAATGATGTGCTGAAAGGTGCTGTCCAGGACCGCGTGGGCCTCCTGTACCAGTTCGTGGGTGCCATCCCCTACACAGGCATGCTCAATGCTGTGAATCTGTGTAAGTGCCCATGGGCAGGAGATGCACCTGGGGTGAAGCCTTCCTCTTGCCTAAAGAGCTCCCTTATCCTGTTGTCATCTTGCGGAAGTCCACAGTGCTAAGGGAGTTTCTCCTTGGGGGCGGGGCAGGGACGGGAAGTATTAAATTGCTAACACATAATGGGAATTAGCTCACCAGAGGGGTCTCCCTGAGGCCCTAAGGAGAAGAATACAGGGAAAACGAAGTTCTGAAGTGCTGATGGGGCAGAATTTGGAAAGGGTTTTTTAAAGACCATTCCTGGTATCCCATCTTGTCCATTCAGCTATACAGCCTCTGGGGCCTGTGACCAAGCCAACTTTGAAGTGGAGCCTATTTTAGATTAGTCAGCAGCTCCCTTTCAAACTCAGTGGGGATCTAGAAGCAATATCTGGCTCTCCAGTATTATAAATGATGCAGGGAAATGTATGTTCAGAGGTATTCTCAAAATGTACCACCAGGTCCAGGGCCTAAGAAGGGAGGATGATGCTTCTGCAAAGCTGGTCCTTGAGATGGAGATGAGGGACAATAATAAGCCTCAGCCCCTACCAGGCTTCCCTGGAGCTGCTGGGGGGGGCCAAGAGCTGGCACACACAAAAAAGAGGACAAAATCCCTCAAACCACATTTGGACTCCTTTTGCCTGTGTTTTTCTTGAATCAGTGACAACCCTCCCCATCCCCATGCATTACGCAACCGTATTGAAATTCAGGTAGGGCACAGATTTCTAGGTTGGGGGAGGGGGTGGTATTTGTTGCCCCATGGATGGCAGGTCCATCCATCTCTAGGGAACCTGCCCAGTGTCTTCACCGCCCAGCCCTGACAGTCCACCTTGGCGAGGCCTCTCGCCTCAGCTCTCTGATACTGTTCTAGTTCCCGTGCTGCGAGCTGTCAGTGACCAGGAGAGTCAGGACGGCCTGTACCAGAAGTGGCAGATGCTGCTGGCCTACGTGTTGCACGTGCTTCCCTTCAGCATCTTTGCCATCGTGATCTTCAGCAGTGTGTGCTACTGGTAAGGGGTGCTGGGCAGTGCTCGTTCACCAGGGCAGAGGCTTCCAGGGAGTCGTGATGGCCAGGGGGACCTGTGGAAGGAGGGCTCCAGGACAGCCATCTCCGTGCGCTCTGCTCTGGAGGATCTGTATTCGCCCACAATACTTATTAATGTCCTGCCCTTCAGGGCCAATAAAATATTCTATACGTGGGCTGCATGGGATCTGAGAACAAATCAGCAAGACTGTATGTGGCCATGGCATAGCATGTCCAGTGTCACCTGCAGGGCCTGGGCCAGAGAAGAGGGCTCCAAAGTGGCTAGGACCCAGGTGCACGTGGGGCCCAGGGCCAGGGACAGCAACAGCGGCGACTTCACCCTGCAGCTCAGTGTGGCCTCTCCAGGCTGCTATGGGCTGAAGCACAAACTCTGAGGTTTCCCTGATGGACCTGCGAAGTTACAGTTTGAGCTGGGGGGAGGGGGCTTTCAGAATAAAAGAGTGACTATGGGAAGAGAGCATTGGGAGACCGCGAAGCATCTTGTATGTCGGCTGGGTTTTGACTGATGGCCTTTAGGTGACTTTTTAAAATATTGCTCAGAACTTCGTAAAGGTATAAATCTGAAAAAGTGTAAGGATGTTTGCATGCCTTGTTGTCATAAGGAGATGTATCTTCCCCAGTTATGTTGGCTTTCGTTTAAGACAAGATGGAAGCAGCCACCTGGGGTTCTGTGATTCCATTGGTGTTGAAAGGTGTGAGCTCACCTGAAGAGAGAAGTCCAGGGAGTTCTCAAGACGTTGTCTTTCTTCAGTCACTGGACTAGTGTCCAAGTGCTCCTAACTATAGCCAGTATAAAGACCCATGATGTGAGTTTTGGATAATTATCATGCATTACATGACATACAAGTAAGAAATAAATGAAGAATAACCTTGGGGTCTGGTCAGCTTAAGACCCCAGTTTAAGAGTGATAGAAGCAAAGCCCCTTATTCCCTGTTGGCCGGCAGGTGGGACCAAGGGCAAAGGCAAAGGACACATGGCCCTCCTTGCTGGCCCTGTTGGAGCCCCCTTGTTTTCTGACACTCAAGGAAACACTGACGCTCCATTCTGTAATGTCAACCACAGGCCCGCCTAATTCAGTCTAAGTGACCCAGGAGCAAATTTTTAAAATTTGACCATTTTTGAGTAAAACAAGACTGGCTGAAAATTGAAGACATTGTTGAAGACGCTGGTTGTTTCTACCCTTTGGCAGCTGTGAATAATGTTGCCATGAATACTGGTGTGCAATTATCTGTTTGAATCCTGCTTTCAATTGTTTGAGGTATATGCTAGAAGGAAATATGGTAATTCTATACCGTATGGTGGAGTGGATGCACCATTTTACATTCCCACCAATAATTTAGGGGTGTTTCTATTTCTCCACACCCTTTCCAACATTTTCCAGTTTTTTAAATAGTCATCTTAGTAGGTGTGAAATGTCATCTCATGGTGTTGTTTTTTATTTTTTGGGGTGCATGGTCCGGGAATTGAACCTGGGTCGAGCATGCTACCACTGAACTACCCGTGCATACTTTCATGGTGGTTTTGATCTGCCTTTTCTTAATATCTAATGATGTTGAGCATCTTTTCATGTGCTTAGAGGCCATTTGTAACAGTTTTCAAGTCTTTTGCCCATTTTCAAATTTGGGTTGTTTGTCTTTTTGTTGTTGAGTTGTAGGATTTCTTTATATGTTTTGGACATTAAACCCTTTTCAGGTATGTGATTTCCAAACATTTTCATCCATTCTGTAGATAAAGTTCTTTGATGCACACACGTTTTTAATTTTGATGAAGTATTGTTTATCTATTTTTTCTTTTGTTTCTCATGCTTCAGGTGTGAAGTCTAAAAAATCATTGCCTAATGTAAGGTTTTAATGATGTTTCCCTATGTTTTCTTCTAGGAGTTTAATAGTTTAGGTTCTTATATTTAGGTCTTCAATCCATTTTGAGTTAATTTTTCTATAAGGTGTGAGATAGGGGCATACCTTCATGCTTTTGCTCATGGATGTCCAGTTTTCCCAGAACCATTTGTTGAATAAATTATTTTCTCATTGAGTGGACTTGGCATCTTTGTTGAAAATCAGTTGGCCACATATGTGAGGGTTGGTTTCTGAACTCTCAATTCAATTCCATTTGTCAATATGTCTATCCTTGTGCCAGTTCCATGGTGTTTTGATTACTGTAACTCTGTAATAAGTTTTAAACCTGGGACACATGAGTCTTCCAACTTCATTCTTTTTTTTTTTTTTTTTTTTTGTATCCTGTATGGTGGGGTCACATTTCATTATTTTCCCATGTGAGTATCCCGTTATTGCAGCACCATTTGTTGAATTTTTGTTTGTTTTTTGGGAAGTGCATGGACCGGGAATTGAACCCAGGTTTCCCACATGGCATTCTTCTTTTTCAAGATAGTTTTGTCTAATCAGAGTCCTTTACCCTTCCTTGTAACTTTGATCATTAGCTTTTCCATTTCTACAAAGAAAGGATATGTATGAGGCCTGCCAACTCTTTTTCCTTACTCCACAAGTGTAAGAAAGAGTAGCCGTGTCTGATGGTTTGAGGACATGCCCTCATCAAAGAAACCAATTTGGTAAAAGGAATATAAGAGGAAAAGGCATGGATGGAGGGAATTTTGTTCATAACAAAATGAAGGTCAAATCAGTGGAATAGTTTGGCAGAAAAGACGAGAATCTGGGGAGGACAAATCTGACAGAGGATGAAAGCATAAGTGGTTTGAACTTGCACTGCCAATAACCTCATGAAACAGGGATGAGGGTCAGAGAAGGAATGACTGAGAGGCAGGTTGGATGAGCCCTTAGCGTGAGGTAGGAGTGGTGCTAGCAAGGAAGAATGTGGATATTTATGGAGAAGTCTGGGGAATTCAATAACCCTATTTATTGCAGTTAGTTAGTTGTGACTGGTGTCTAAGTGATTTAATATTTTCTTATGAGGCTTGAAAGAGCTATAAAAGGGAAAGGGCGGATCATATTGAGTTGGAGCCAACAGAAAAAATTTATGGCAATAAATGGTCCTAAATCCTGGCTCTGTTCCAAGAAGGCCTTTCAAAGGAAAGTTTGGCTTGCTCTGCAAATTCTTTCCACCCACTGACACCATGGATTTATTCTGTAGAAGGCAGGTGTGGTATTTTTCTTAATTGATAACCCCTGGAGAGGGAACTAAAGACCTTATGTTTCCTTTCTAGGACTCTTGGTTTATACCCTGAGGCTGCCAGATTTGGATATTTCTCTGCTGCTCTCTTGCCGCCCCACTTAATTGGTGAATTCTTAACTCTTGTGCTACTTGGTATGGTCCAAAACCCAAATATAGTCAACAGTGGAGTGGCTCTGCTGTGTATTGCTGGAGTTCTTGTCGGATCTGGATTCCTGAGGTAAGATATAACAATTCAAACAATTTAGAAAGTTACGATTTGTTGTTAGTGATCACCTGGTAATGACTGTTTTAAAGGAATTCCAGAAGAAAGGTATGGGATTTTAGTTCAAAGTGTCACCTTGGAGTCCATCATTCTAGAGTATTTTTAGTGCTGGCTAATCATAATTACCTTAGGCCTTGACTTGTTCACCATTCTTTCATTCAATAAGATATCTTTATACTGAGAACCAGGAAATGACAATTTAAGCATGTTATCAAACACGATTCACATATAAAAAGCCATTCTAACAAGCTGAGGAAAACCAATCCATCCTCTAGGAGAACTCACAGCCCTTACTGTATCACGGGCTAAATTAACATACGTATTAGTTCATTTCTGTCTTGCCACTGTTACATCTCTATTCCAGTTTTCAATTCCCAGTGATTTTTTTTCAGAAGTAAGAATAACTGGATTAGAAATGAGGCTGCAGGATAAAAGACTGTTTAAAGACTAAAAGGACATGCTCAAGTGTTAATAGTAGCTATCTCTAGGTGGCATTTATTTTAAACTTTTTCTTCATATTTTTCTGTATTTTTAAATTCTCTGTAATGGGCAAGCATTCTTTTTACAATCAAGAAAAAAATCCTTTAAATTATAAATAAAAAAAGTAGTACCAGGAAGGGTAGAAAATTTCAGAAGGATAAAAATGATCCCAGGTAGGTGGTGTGAGTGGGAGGTAGTAACTCAGCTGTGAGTTCCTGAGGAAATATGAAGGAAGCTGTGTTTCTTTCACTTAAAATTCAAATAAAAAAACAAAAATACCAAGACTCGACAATACGTTAATTATATTGATTTAATGATGTAACTCACAGGGCAAACCATTTGCAGGTAAGAAAACTGAGCTCAGACTTTGCTCAGGTCGCACCTCTATGGAGACTGACAGGCAAAGCGAGCAGTGCTCCAGGAAGACGCCTGACCTGAGTTACTACCCAGCTGCCACGTGACCATGCACAAGTCACTTTTCTCTCTAAGCCAGTTGTCACATTTACCAAGTGGAGATAATTATCTCAGTTCCACCTGCCCCAAGGGATCTTGAGGAGCAGATGAGATACTCAACGTAAATATAATTTACAGATTGCAATGAGTTATCTAAAGGTGAGGTATTATAAAGCAAAGTAAGCCAGTTTTTGATCATGAAGGATTTTTTTCAATGACACCATTACATTGTGTGTGTCTGTGCTGCTTAAGAGGACTGTTAGCACCTATGGAAAATGCACAAATCAAATCCCCACAAGGGTATGGAACCAAGCCAGCATCATCACAAAGTACAGAACCAGCCTTGGGCAGCAGCTTCTCTTTCATATTCGAATTGTCACATGGTACAATCAATTGGGCACTACTTCATGTAGGAATGGGGAATTAATTGTCCTTAAAAGGGAGGCAGTGACCAACAGCACTAAACGTCCTTGAGTTCTTCAACATCCCAAGGCTTCCCCTGGATTTCACTCATCCCCATACTGCAAACTCTTTTCTTGAAGTCCACGTAAACCACCGAGTCAGTACGTTTTGCTCAGTCATCTTTCCTGGCTGACCTGCATGTGTGCTTTATTGTCTGTCTCCTCCTTTAAACAAAAACAGAAATAGCTTTTGCTGTACTTTCTGCTTATAAAATAATGCATGTTCATTGTAAAACAAAAACCAAAACAAGAACACTCTACAGAAATGTACAAAGAAGAAAGTCAGTCACCTGAAGGTGTCACAACCCAGAGTTAAGTTTTGTTGTGTATCTTGCTAGACTTTTATGCATTTTTAACAAAAACAGAACCATACATTATGTAAGATGCAAAGTATGCGTTTCTTCCACTTAACAAAATAATATGGATAGTTTTCAAGTCAATAAATTTAGACCTATGATCCCTCCCTCTTGAAGCTCCTCCAAGGATTTCTGGCATGTAGCCCGGGTCCTGCTTCCGTGCCTTTCAAGAAGTGCCTCCTCTGCCGCCTGCATGAAGCCTGGTGTTCCCTTAGTTAGAAGGGCTCCCTCTGAAAGCCCCGTTTGTTCTCTCTCACAGCCCCTCACATGTACGCTCTTATTTGTCTTTAGAGTTCTTCTCAGTAGCCAGTCTCAACTGGTCTTAAACCAATTAGGCTTGCAAAAATACTTGTTGAGTTGAGAGACTAAACAAGTCTGCCTATGCACTGGATTAGTCATTCAATCATGTTGGCCTTCTTTTCTGATGTCAATCCACAAATGCATGTGGTGCCTTTATCTTGTCTATAACCCTGGGCAGTGGAGTGAGAGGTGAAGTGACACGGTTCCTAAGCCAAGGAAGTAACGCTAGCTGGCCGAGTAGCCATCCTCCTGTTGCCATCATCCTAATCTGGATCTTTATCATTTCATACCTGAACTTCTGCTGTATCTCCCACCCTTTTTGCTGTTCTTAATCTATCCTTATTCTGGTAATTTTCTTAAAAACACTGCTTATGACGTGTTCTTTCCATAGTTCATCAGTGGCAACCCACTGGTTAGCCAGTCATCCAAGGATCTGCACTGGCTGTTCATGGCTGTCATTCCAAACTCACCTCCCACTGCTCCCAATTTAAGTCCTCTGCTCTAGCCTTTCTGGAACATTCTGTCCTTTATGTGGACCAGACCAGTGCTCACGCCATTGTGCCTTCCTAGAATGTCCTTCTCTTCCTGTAATTCTTTCCCAGATTCTTCCCTATTCTTTCCGAACAAGAGCCTCTCAATGTGATTAATTCAGTTTTGTGCTTTAGAAAATTAAGAGTAACTGAGAATAATGGAGCTTGGGAATAGGTGTAACCGCAAATACTCAATACAGGAATGTCATGGACATATGTGCTGTTGTGTTTCTTTTTTTTAAATACTTTCTGGCACAAATGGTCCATTATTGTGTATTGTTGGGTCCTAATTTAAGTCCCTAGCTACTTTGTGAGTTCTTTAGGGATAAGGTACATTTAAAAAATTCCTCAAGCAGCTAGAATTAGTGTCTTGCAAACAGAAAGAATTTAATACATATTTGTTGAATAATAAAAGCTATATAGCAAACCAAGAAAGGCACATGGTCTTTTGGATGTTTCACTTGATATAGAATGGAGAGGAGAAATTTTGTTTTCACAAAGAATGTCTGCTTGCTCCCTTTATCCTTTCTTCCCTAGTGTCTAGTTGAGTTTTCATGTCACATACCAACATTCTCAAATTTCTGTTTAATGGCCGATACCCTCCTTTAATGTGGTATGTTTTAGGTGTGTGCTTTCATTTATGTTTATACTTATACCATTAGTGCTTACCTCCAAAAATCAGACATCAGTTCATCATCAGAGAATTGTTAAGATTTCTACTGCAACGGATAACCAAGCTGTGTTTTAAAATGATGGAGTCTATGCTTACTAATTTGTAAGGATATCAAAGACATGTTTGGGAGAAAAAAAAGCAGGTTAGGAAAGAACATGTACATTAATGTCTACAATTTTATAAACATGCACATTATATAAATGTATGTATATATGCAAAAAGATAGCTGAATGGGTGGATATTCACAAAAGTACTAATAGTTATTTCTGGATAGTGGGGTTTTTTTTTTTTTTTGCATGGGCAGGCACCGGGAATTGAACCCAGGTCTTTGGCATGATGGCAGGTGAGAACTCTGCCTGCTGAGCCACCGTGGCCCACCCTGGGTAGTGGCCTTTTAGGTAGCTTTTACTTTCTTCCTCATACTTCTTAATATTGTTTGACATGTTTTATAGTGAGCATTTTTTTAAAAATATTTTTATCGACAAAACAACATAGAAACACAGACATTCTTTTTATTTTAATTTTAATCCAATTTTATTGGTATGAATTATATATTCACATACTTTGTAATCATCCAAAGTGTACAATCAGTGATTCACAGTATCATCATATAGCTAGATATTTATCACAGTCAACTTTTTGTGTGTGTGTGAAAAATAGCATATATACAAAAAAGCAATAAGTTTCAAAGCACACTCAACAATGAGTTGTAGAACAGATTTCAGAGTTTGGTGTGGGTTAGAATTCCACAATTTTAGGTTTTTGCTACTAGCTGCTCCAAGACACTGGAAACTAAAAGAAATACCAATTTAATGATTCAGCAG
>PVIY010036128.1:0-25713 GCA_004026745.1 Myrmecophaga tridactyla
GACGGGAGAAGTTCCCGGAACCACATCCCCTGAAGCTCAGAGGTCAAGAAAGAGGAGGGCAGAAAAGTGTCCACGGCGGGTGACACGTGGAGGGAGGGAGGTGGCGACTGGGACACCATTTGTCCAGCAGCAGCCAGCCTGGGGCTGAGGGCAGAGGGCGCGGAGGGGTCGGAAAGCGTGTATTTGTGCAAGAAGGGAGGTTTGGGCGGCTCGGGGGAATAGAAACATTGGGTAGATAATAGAGAGAAGAAAAGCCAAGGGAGAAATTAAAGTTGGTTTTCCTGATTTTCATCCCATTTTTTTTTAAGGCTGGGAGATAATAGAGCTTGTTTGTAAGCTATGGGGATGACTCAGGAGAGGGAAAGAGAGAAAGATGGGGAGAGGGAGGGGACAGAGGTGAGGGAGAGAGGAAAAGAGGGAGAGGGAGAGAAAAAGAGAAAGAGGGGGGAGGAGGGGAAAGAGGGGGAGAGGAAGATTTGCAATGCTCAGAGAGGCAAATAATGGAGAGTTAAGTCCTTGAGAAGGTAAAATGGGTTGGTATCCAGGACAGAGATGAAGAGATAGGACTTTTATAGGAGAAGAGCCATTTTGTGAATTTTTTTGAACACTTTATTATGGAGAATAATAGAGTGGGGCAGCGAGCCGCCATGTACCCACTACCCAGCTTCAACACAGGGCCAACCTCTTCTCACCGGACACCCCCCAATCCCTCACCCCCTCCCCAGATTGTTTTCAAACACGTCCAACACATCGTAGCCTTTCACCCATAAGTACATCAGTATGCATCCCTAAAAATAAAGACTTGAAAAAATTCCAACAAAATTATTATCACACTTAAAAAATGAATAATTTCTCAACATCATCAAATACCCAGTCGGTTTCAAATTCAAAAAAAATATGTTTTTGCTTTAACAGCTAGCTTGTTCAAATCAAAACCCAAGTACGATGCACACTTGCAGTCTGTTCATACATTTCTGTAAGTGACTTTTGATCTATGGCTCCCCTTTCCTCTTTTTGTTTCCCCCTGAAGAAAACAGACCTTTTTTTCCTGTAGAATTTCTCACATTTTGGATTTTGCTGACTGCATACTCAAGGTGTTCTTTAGCACATTTCTCTCTTGCCTATAAATCTCCTAAACTGCTAGTTTACACCTTATAGTAGAAGGCTTGTTCTGATTCAGGTCTGATTTGGGGGGAGTGTGGGAAAAGCAGGACTGCCTCATGGACGCCGTGCTGCATCCCATCAGGGTGCATAATCAAGCCTGGTGATGTTGCTTCTCTTGATATTAGAATTTGGCGCCGCGTCTCCTCCACCCATTCCAAAGCTCCCCCATCAGCTCTTTACTTAACAATGTTGTCAATAGCTGATGGCCATGACATAAAGCCATAATTCTGTCAGGAACTATCAAATGATGACATTCTAAGTCTCTCATTCCTTCCACAGTTTTTGATGGGAATTCTTAAAGAGAGTGTCTTCCATGTTGCGTTGGGTTATTCTGTGGGTCATACGGGAAGTGCAGCATATGTGCTTGAGTCTTGCCCTTTATTTTCTAGTTTTTAGATTATTGAATTGGTTCCTTAGCACCCCCCAACTATAGGCAGTGAGGTTTCAGATGTTTAGTATTATGGACTTTAGTGTAACTGATGTGCTTCAAAAGCCATTGCAGGTGTTATTTCTTTTGATGATCAAATTGTCCTGTCTCTGCCCAGAAGTATTCCTTCAAGATAACCCCCGAGTGCTTTTGTTCATTTCCAGTAGTTTGATAACTTTCTTGCTTTGTGGTATAAGATGTTCCAGGCTCATCTTGCCCCAGGCCTGTAAACTGCCATTTCTCCAAAGGTCTCTGGCTCTTTTTTTAGTGGGAAATGGTATTTAGAGGCCACAATCTGAGCACTGAGAGTGCTCATTGCTGCTGCGTTGAAGATTACTTCTAGTCAGACTAGTGGTTAGAGCTAGAAAAATTTTTTAAGAGAAAATACATCATGAGTTTATACTATTTCTATCTTATTCTGAGTATCTTAGTTCCTAATAACATTATTATAATAAATTATTTGGTTTCTCTTATTCTATATATGTTTGTATTATTTTACTATAGCTATAATTAAAATGCAAAGTATATGTATATATATATACACACACACAGTTTAAAGTAACTACATCAATATTATTACTAACAAAAATATTGTTGGAAGCAGGTTTTGTGACTATTTAGTCCTTGGGATATAAATCCCACTAAAGATGCACAGGCTAGTTACTATGTTTTAAAGTTACCTGAAATAATCCCTCTCTTTTTGGTTAAGTTGCTAAATTTAAAATTTAGGTTCATTTGTTTTAGTTTGCTTTCATTATTTTGGGGGATTACATTTTTCTTTTGGATTAAATTTTATTTTATAAGACACTCAGATGGCTCCAAAGTGAAATCTATGAAGTACAGTCCTTTCAGACAGTCTAGCTGCTATTGCCTTCCCCTTTACTTTGTTCTCCTTTCTCCCCACAGGCAACCATTTTACTAGTTTTTGCTATATCCTTCCATTGAAATTGTAAAGTAGCAGGTATCTATACAATTCTCCTCTGTTCTAAGCTGAAAAGCAGCAAACTGTACACATTGATCTTCACTTTGCTTATAGCCCTTAGCAATGTATCCTAGAGACCTCTGTATAGCAGTATGTAGAGCTATCCCTCATTCCTTTCTATAATGCTTGCTTCTCCATTGTGCAGGTTCAACAAGTCCATATTTTATGTAACTAGCTCCCTACTGATAGACATTTAGGTTTTTCTCCAGTCTTTAGCTAGTAGAAAAAGTACTGTGATAAATAGCCTTATACATATATCTTATTGTATTTTTGCCAATATATCTTAGGACTATTTTCCTAGGAGTGAGAAGGGTGGGCCAAAGGGTTGAATGCACGCCCTCATTTCCAGACTGCTAAGCTACATACCACACAATGGGTTGGCTTTATGGGATTTTATTGGTCCGTGGTTTCAGAGCCTGGAAGGCTGGCTTCCTCCCAGCCTCGGCCGTGTTTGGCTGGCTGGCCAGCTTTGGGGCCTTGGCTTTGCTGCCAAATAATGATGACCTCCTCTTGCTCTTCTGGTTTCCTTTGACCTCCAGTGTTCAGCTTCTCTTATGGCTTTCTGGATTTTTTTCCTTTTATTTCTTCAACTACCCTTCCTTGGTCTTGTTTCTCTGCCCATCCCTTAAAATCTGACCTTTCCATGGATTGGAAATCTAAGCTAAATTGTGAGCTTGTAAGAAAAGAAAAAAAGAAGTCAGAGGAAAGGCTTGCCTGCCGCCTCGCCCTTCGGTGAATGAGTTGTGCCTGTTTAGGGAAGGCGCGAGGGCAGGAGCAGCCAGGAGATGCCACTTGTTGGCAGATACTGTGAAGACTAGATTAGCCAAGGAAGCATGAGCACCAGAAGGGTGAATTGCTTGTTTAAGGGAAAAGAACAGTCTCCATGCTAATTCCTTCAGGCTTCATTCTTTTCCATTCTCAGGCTGGAAGGTCCTCAGAATTGACAGCAATTCCAGGGCTCATTTAGTCTACCCCCCCAGTCAAGGCCACAGCTCTCTGCAGCATTCCTGAGTCACCCAGCCTGAACTGAGCCATCTAGGGGAGTGGGGAGCTCCTCTCTGCACAAGGCTACCCTCTCTGCTTGGGGACGGCACAGCCCACATCTCAAGCTTCCTTGACAAACAGCCCTTGGAGCATTAAAATATCCTATCACCTATGTTTTTTCTCTTCCCCCCAAACCTCAGTGCCTTTAGCCCTACTATGAAAGCTCTCTCCCAAACTTCAGTCCCTTTCTCTCCTGCTAACCGCCGTCTTCCCTTCCTGACTTGGTTCTGCAGTCACATTCCTTGATTATACTGAAATTAAAGATTTCTAGTCAATGAATAAATTTAAATCATGATCAAAATTAAAAATTGGGGGCTGTGCAATGGTGGCTCAGTAGCAGAGTTCTCACCTGCTGTGCTGGAGACCTAGGTTCATTTCTTGGAGCCTGCCCATGCCAAAAAATAAAAAAATAAAAAATCGAGAGAATATATAGGAAATCTCTGAACATGACATGGTTCAGAGATCTAAAATATGCACAGAACTTTTGCAAATCAATTTAGATAATACAGGAACCCCAGTAGATAAATGGGCAAAGAATATGAACAGATCATTCACAAAATGATAAGCAAATGAAGAAATGCTCAAACTCATTTAATAAGAGAAATAAAATACAAACTGCAGTGAACTGTGACTTTATACCCATCAGAGTAATGAAAATTAGAAAACTGGATGATGCCAGCTCATGGCAGGGCCACAGAGGATACCAGACCCTCGTGTGGTGGTGATGGCGGGTGTAGACTCATCCAGCCTTTCTTAAGGGTCATCTGGCAGTATTTGGTCAAATATACTCCTCTAGGATGCAGAAATCCCATTCCTGTCACTTACATGGAACCACCATTCTCTATTTCCAATATTTCTCCAGAAGGATGTCGCCAGTACCCGCTGAGCTCTGTGCTTTCTCCAGGCCCCTTGCAGACCTGTCTGATATCGAGTCACTGAATCACGGAGCTGGAAGCAGATACCAGATGTTGTGTGACTCAGAGCTTCACAGAGGAGGACGCAGAAGCCAAGAGTCCCAGCCAGGAAGATGGTGCGTGACCCTGGGCCCCTGACTCCACTTACAGGGGTCTGTACAAATATCCTCCCACTTCAGTGGAGACCCTGTTAGCTCCTGGCAACTGACTCTTGCTTTCACCCACAATCTGTTCCATAAATCTGCTCTGGATTTAGTTACTGAGGCTCCATGTGATCAGAAAGGAAGCAAAGCCCTGGGAGCTTCACATCTCTGGAACTAGCCATGTTACATTCCAGAACACAAAACACATGTCGTATGCAATTCTGGAAACACTCTGGATAGTCCCTTTGGAAGAGTCAAAGAACTTTTTCTGGAGAGGATTGATACTAAGAAGATTTTGAAGAATGGGAAAGATTTTGATAAAGAGAAAGGTCCTTAAAATTGGGGAAACTGGAGCACCGCTGCTCTGCTGGGAAGCACATGAGTTACGCTTTAGACAGGACTCTCCGACCTGACTCCAGTACACTTAAGTAGAAAAAACTCACATACCTGGAAAGACCAGGGTCTATGAGAACAGCTAGATTCAGAGGCTCTAAAGACATGGCAAGGATGCTTCTCTCCATGGCTCCGCTCTGCTCAGAGTGGGTCAACTTGTTTCTCAGGAAAGCTCTCCCAGAGGCAGAAAACAACAAATACAATCTTAGTTGGAAAAGAGTTCCTTTTTGCCAGTGATTCCAGAAAAGTTCCCAGATAAGGATCTCATTGGCTTCCCTGAATAGGGCTGCCAAATCCAGCAAATAAAAATACAGGACCTCCAGTTAAATTCGAATTTCAGATAATCAATCAATGTTTTTTTAGTGTAAGTAGGTCCCATGCAATATTTGGGACAGATGTAAGAAATTATTTATCTGAGATTCAAATTTAACTGGGCATCCTGTATTTCATCTGGCAGCCCTGTTCCCAAACCAGCCAATGGAGCCAGGTGGATGAGGAGCTTCATTGGTTAAGCCTGGGGCACACGCCCACACCCTGGACCATAGGAGTGAGGCCAGCTCACCTCAACCCCGTGGACTGGAAGTGGGAAGCGGGTGGCTTTTGATCAGAGACTTTGCCAGGAGAGGGACTGGAAGTTGAGCAGAAAAAAAATCACAGATACTCTTCATAGCTTACAGCGTGGACAGCAAGGCCAATATAAAAGTGAAAATGAACTTCTCCATCTGAAAAGCCTTTTCTGGGTCCCATGCTCCGTGCCCACTAGCTGGAAGCTCCTGTAGTAGAGTTCTATGTGTTTCTTGTTCACCACCACAATCCTAGTGCTTGGCACTTAGTAGAATCTCAATTAAAAATCATTGAATAGATGAATGAATGGATGAAGCATTGCACAGCCTTTATGCTTCCTCCTCGGGCAAATTTAATTATTTCTGCTAGATAGACTTCTTCGAAAGAGATATCACAGTGGCAGCCTTTTTTTTTTTTTGTGAGCAGTGACAATGAGTTGATAACCATAGCAACACGGACATTTTGGGCACCTCTGGCTCTCTCAAGGCTCCTTGAAGCCCATCTGATAACATCTCTGCAAGAGAGACAGGCACTGTCCTCCCACTTTACATATAAGGAAGCCAAATCCTAGAGGTTGGGTCACGATGTCAAGACCACAAATAGAGCTGGGTTTCTTTCTTCTTTTCTTTTTTTTGCCTGGACAGGCACTGGGAATCGAACCCAGGTCTCTGGCATGGCAGGTGAGAACGCTGCCTGCTGAGCCACTGTCGCACTGCCCAAGACCACAAATAGAGTGGGCACAGGTTGGGCGCCCCATCTTGACCTTAAAATTTCCACGCAATCCCCATCATCTTGTTTTTCTGAATCGTGATATTTGCTTCCATTTTGTAGTATTTCAGCTCAGAGAAAGCTGACCCAGTCCAACGGAAAGTTTAAGTGCATCTACCTTTTTGTTTCTGGCAAAATGTATAGCTGGATGTTCTACTGAAAGAAATAATTTCTAAAGGAAAGCTTGGAATGGGACTTGGTAGTCTGTCCTGGACGTGTCGTCTTCTCAGCTTCCTCCCTGAGACAGAATGAGGTGAAGTTCTGCTCTGCCTGGTGACAGCACATGGGCACTGGGCATTTACAAAGTGCCTGTCCACCATCCCAAACTGCACCCATGGCCCATCTCAGGGGCATGTCCCTGGGGCTGCTTTCCAACCATGGTCGTCATTGCTTGATTATAATAATCTTCTCATAAATGGAAATAAAAAGCCTTGAGGAAAAGCCTTCTTACCCCAGTTTTCCCCAAAGCTTCCCATGTCTCCAGGGCCTTTTTCTTCCTTTTAAGATAGGGTTATAGCCCCCATTTTCTGGAGGATGACACTTTGACTCATGAGCTCCTTACTGTATTACTTTGTTAAGCTGCCGGAATGTTCAACGTAAGACACCAACAAGAGATTACCTTCACTCGAGAAAGGCTGATGCCATCCAGAACAGCTCTCACCTGGGTAGTCACGTGGCTGGCATCTGCTGGTCCCTTGCTCCTGGACTCTGTTGCTTTCAGCCTCTGTTCCTGTGGGGTTCCTCACTTAGCATCTCCAGGGTTGGCTTTCATCTCTTGGCTTCCCTTCACTCTCTCCAGGTTCTGGTTTGCTTAACATCTCATGGCTATGTCTGCTGGGTCCCAAGCATCTCCAAACATCCATGTCTTTGCTTTCTCTGTCAGCTCTGACTCTCTCAAAATGATTCTTCTTTTAAAGGACTCCAGTAAACTAAGACCTACTTGAGCAGGTTGAGTCACATCTCCATCTAATCAAGAAAATGAAGAAAGTCGATCTCATCTAAACCAAGACAAGAATCCAGTGTGGGTCACACCCACAATTGGGCACATCACATCTCTGTGGAGATAATCTAATAAGAAGTTTCCAACCTACGGGTGGTGCAATGGTGGCTCAGCAGGAAGAATTCTTGCTTGCAATGGCAGAGACCCGGGTTTGATTCCCGGAGCCTGCCTATGCTAAAAAAAAAAAAAAAAAGTTTGCAACCTACAGTATTGAATCAGGATTAAAAGAAACGGCTGCCCCCCACAATGTTGGCTCCCTATTAAAACGTGGCTTTTCTGGGGTACATAATAGACTCAAACTGGTGCATTCAGTTCAGGTAAAATGCCCAGTAACTGGTAGAGCTGGGATGAAAAGTCAGAGGGGCCTATTTGCAAAGCCCGGAGCTCATTCTGATCCACCAGCCCTGCCTCTCGAGGGCCTATGGGGCTGGGGTGCCGGAGTGGGTTTGCCCTGCAGGGGGCTCTACAAAGGTAGGGAATGATGGGTCAAGGTTTGCCTGGAGCCGGACAATAGATCTGGTGGAGGTCCAGCCACAGAGGCCTTTGAAATTACCCGGCACACTCACCACCACCATGACAAGGCCGCTCAGCGCCAGGAGGGGACAGAACTGGGGCAGTCTGAGTCATTAATGGCTTAGAGTGAGTGCATAAGTGTAGCTTCTAAGACTATCACCTGCGTACGTGCCCCCTTTGTCTCTCCAGGACCCCCCTCCTTGGAGACAGCAAAGGGCTTAGGTGCAAAGTGCCCCCAGCCCCCGGTTGGATTCCTTACACACCATGTCCCTCATGGTCTGTCCTCTGGGGCTGCTCCTGCTCCTGCCCACTCTTCCGGCCTCCCACCCTCCAGTGCTCCTGCCACTGCCCGCCCTGCCCCCACCACAGGGCTGCCCCCAGCCCCCTGCCCCAGAGACTACACCTCTTTTGGCCAAGACTGGGAGACTCCACAGGTCCTTGCCATTTCCTTTTATTTTTTAATTTTTATTAATAAAGCCAATCAACATACAATATGAACATTCTTTTTTTCATCACATAGTTGTATATTCATCATCATGAGCATTTCTTAGAACATTTGCATCAATTCAGAAAAAGAAATAAAAAGAAAACAGAAAAAAGATCATACATACCATACCCCTTACCCCTCCCCCTCACAATCACCAGCATTTCAACCTACTAAGTTCATTTTAACATTTGTTCCCCCTATTATTTATTTCTTTTTAATCCATATGTTTTACTCATCTGTCCATAAGGTAGATAAAAGAAGCCTCAGACACAAGGCTTCCACAATCACATAGTCACGTTGTGAAAGCTGTATCATTATACAGTCATCCTCCAGAAAGATGGCTACTGGAGCACAGCTCTACATTTTCAGGCAGTTCCCTCCAGCCTCTCTGTTATGCCCCAACTAAAAAGGTGATATCTATTTAATGCATTAGAATAACCACCAGGATAACCTCTCGACTCTGTTTGGAATCTTTCAGCCATTAACATTTAATTTTGTCTCATTTCTCTCTTCCCCCTTTCGGGCGAGAAGGTTTTCTCAATCCCTTGATGCTGAATCCCAGCTCATTCTAGGATTTCTGTCCCACGTTGCCAGGAAGGGCCACACCCCTGGGAGTCATGGCCCACGTAGAGAGGGGGAGGGCAGTGAGTTTGCTTGTCATGTTGGCTGAGAGAGAGAGGCCACATCTGAGCAACAAAAGAGGTTCTCTTGGAGGTGACTCAGGCCTGATTTTAAGTAGGCTTAGCCTATCCTTTGCGGGGTTAAGTTTCATATGAACAAACCCCAAGACTGGGGGCTCAGTCTATTGTTTTGTCCACACTGCTTGTGAGAATATCAAGAATTCTCCACTTGAGAAAGGTGAATTTTCCCCCTTTCTCACCATTCCCCCAAGAGAACTTTGCAAATACTTTTTTATTCACTGTTCAAATTCTTCTGGAATTTATTGAGGCATCACTCTGGACAAACCTACAAAATCTCATGCCCTACTCAAGGTTCCATGTACTTATGGTGCTCAATTAAGCTGTCCACATAAGTTATATTAGGAAATGCACTAGTCAAAATACAAATGTTGTACCAAATAATTATATTTTGCTTTAGTCTCACACATAAGTTAACATTTTAAAATATTAATTACCATCTATTTTCAACACCCTGCATTATTGACATTCCTTTGTTCTTCCTCATGCAAAACATTTTTAAATTTGTACATTTAGTCACTATCATTATACACGCTAGGCATTCCTAGATTATACCATCTCAGTCCTTATTGTCTATCTTTCCTTCTGATTTCGTTTGTGCCCCCAGGCCTCCTCCCTCTGTCATTCTCCCATTCAGCTTCATTCAGTGTTCTAACATCATTGTATTACAGTTAGGTAGTGTTGTGCTATCCATTGCTGAATTTTTACAATCAGTCCCATTGCACAATCTACATCCCTTCAGTTCTAATTACCCAATATCTACCCTATTTCTATCTCCTGATGACCTCTGTTCTTAACTGAAATTATCCAATTCATTCATTAATGTTAGTTCGTATGAGTGAGACCATACAGTATTTGTCCTTTTGTTTCTGGCTAATCTCACTCAGCATAATGTCCATCTATGTTGTTACATACTTCATAATTTTATTCTGTCTTACAGCTGCTTAATATTCCATCACATGTATATACAGCTTGTTTAGCCACTCATTTGTTGATGGACATTTGGTCTGGATCCATCTCTTGGCAATTATAAATAATGCTGCTGTAAACATTGGTGTGCAAACGTCCATTTGTGTCTTTGCCCTCAAGTCCTCTGAATAGATACCTAGTGATGGTATTGCTGGATCATATGGCAATTCTATACTTAGCTTCCTGAGGAACCCCCAAATTGCCTTCCATAGCGGTTGTATCATTTGACATTCTCACCTACGGGGGAAAAGTGTGCCTCGTTCTCCACATTCTCTCCAGCACTTGTCATTTTCTGTTGTATTGATAATGGCCATTCTGGTGGGTGTGAGATGATATCTCATTGTGGTTTTGATTTGCATTTCCCTAATAGCCAGGGAAGTTGAGCATCTTTTCATGTACCTTTTGGTCATTTGTATTTCCTCTTCTGAGAAGTGTTTGTTCAAGTCTTTTGCCCATTTTGTAATTAGATTGGCTGTCTTTTTGTTGTTGAGTTGAACAATCTCTTTATATATTCTGGATACTAGAGCTTTATCTGATATATCGTTTCCAAATACTGTCTCCCATTATGTAGGCTTTTTACTTTCTTGATGAAGTTCTTTGATGCACAAAAGTGTTTAATTTTGAGGAGTTCCCATTTATTGCTTGCTTTCTTCAATGCTCATGCTTTGGGTGTAAGGTCTAGGAAACCACCTCCTATTATAAGATTTATAAGATATTTACCTGCATTTTCTTCTAACAGTTTTATGGTCTTAGATCTAATGTTTAGGTCTTTGATCCATTTGGAGTTAATTTTTGTATAGGATGTGAGATATGGATCCTCTTTCATTCTTTTGCATGTGGATATCCAGTTCTCTGGGCACCATTTATTTAAGAGACTATTCTGTCCCAGGTGAGTGAGTTGGCTTGACTGCCTTATCAAAGATCAACTGTCCATAGATGAGAGGGTCTATATCTGAACATGCTATTCAATTCTGTTGGTCGGTATATCTATCTTTATGCCAGTAACATGCTGTTTTGACCACTGTAACTTCGTAAAACACCTTTAAGTCAGGTAGCATGAAACCTCCGGCTTCATTTTTCTTTCTCAGGATACTTTTAGCTATTCGGGGAACCCTACCCTTCCAGATAAATTTGGTTATTGGTTTTTCTATTTCTGAAAAGTAAGTTTTTGAGATTTTAATTGGTATTGCATTGAATCTGTAAATCAATTTAGGTAGAATTGACACTTAACTATAGTCTTCCAATCCATGAACACGGTATGCCCTTCCATTTATTTAGGTCTTCTGTGATTTCTTTTAACAATTTCTTATAGCTTTCCCTGTATAGGTCTTTTGTCTCTTTAGTTAAATTTATTCCCAAATATTTTATTCTTTTGGTTGCAATTGTAGAGGGAATTTTCTTCATGATTTCCACCTCAGATTGTTCATTACTAGTGTATAGAAATACTGCAGATTTTTGAGTGTTGATCTGGTAACCTGCCACTTTGCTGTACTCATTTATTAGCTCTAGTAGTTTTGCTGTGGATTTTTCGGAGTTTTCAACATGTAGTATCATATCACCTGCAAACAGTGAGAATTTTACATCTTCCTTTCCAATTTTGATGCCTTGATTTTCTTTTTCTTGTCTAATTGCTCTGGTTAGAACTTCCAACACAATGTTGAATAACAATGGTGATAGTGGACATCCTTGTCTTGTTCCTGATCTTAGGGGGAAAGTTTTCAGTTTTTCCTATTGAGGATGATGTTAGCTGTGGGGGGTTTCATATATTCCCTTTATCATGTTGAGGAAGTTTTCATCTATTCCTATCCTTTGAAGTGTTTTCAACAGGAAAGATGTTGAATTTTGTCAAATGCCTTTTCTGCACCAAACGAGATGATCATGTGGTTTTTCTGCTTTGGTTTGTTGATATGGTGTATTACATAAATTGATTTTCTTATGTTGAACCATCCTTGCATACCTGGGATGAATCCTACTTGGTCATGGTGTATAATTCTTTTAATATGCTGCTGGATTCGATTTGCAAGAATTTTGTTGAGGATTTTTGCATCTATATTCATGAGAGATTGGTCTGTAGTTTTCTTTTTTTGTAATATATATCTTTGTCTGGCTTTGGTATGAGGGTGATGGTGGCTTCGTAGAATGAGTTAGGTAGCTTTCTCTCCTCTTCAATTTTTTTTAAGCATTTGAGCAGGATTAGTACTAATTCTTTCTTGAATGTTTGGTAGAACTCACATGTGAAACCATCTGATTCTGGACTTTTCTTTCTGGAGAGCTTCTTAATGACTGATTCAATTTCTTTACTTGTGATTGGTTTGTTGAGGTCATCTATTTCTTCTCGAGTCAATGTTGGTTGTTCATGCCTTTCTAGGAAGTTGTCCATTTCATCTACATTGTTGAATTTATTAGCATAAAGTTGTTCGTAGTATCGTCTCATTACTGCCTTTATTTCTGTGGGGTCAGTGGTTATGTCTTATCTTCCATGTCTGATTTTATTTATTTGCATCTTCTCTCTTCTTCTTTTGTCTACCTCACTAAAGGTCCATCAATCTCATTGATTTTCTCATCGAACCAACTTCTGGTTTTGTTGATTTTCTCGATTGTTTTCATGTTCTCAATTTCATTTATTTCTGCTCTAATTCTTCATTATTTCTTTCCTTTTGCTTGCTTCAGGATTAATTTGCTGTTATTTCTCTAGTTCTTCCAAGTGGACAGTTAATTCCTCGATTTTTGCTCTTTCTTCTTTTTTGATAGAGGCATTTAGGGCAATAAATTTCCCTCTTAGCACTGCCTTTGCTGCATCCCATAAATTTTGATATGTCGTGTTTTCATTTTCATTTGCCTTGAGATATTTACTGATTTCTCTCGTAATTTCTTCCTTGACCCACTGGTTGTTTATGAGTGTGCTGTTGAGCCTCCATACATTTGTGAATTTTCTGGCACTCTGCCTATCATTGATTTCCAACTTTATTCCTTCATGATCTGAGAAAGTGTTTTGTATGATTTCAATCTTTTTAAATTTATTGAGACTTGCTTTGTGACCCAACATATGGTGTATCCTTGAGAATGATCCATGAGCACTTGAGAAAAAGATATATCCTGCTGTTGTGGGGTGTAATGTTCTATAAATATCTGTTAAGTCTAGCTCATTTATTGTATTACTCAAATTCTCTGTTTCTTTATTGATCCTCTGTCTAGATGTTGTGTCCATTGATGAGAGTAGGGAATTGAAGTCTCCAACTATTATGGTAGATGTGTCTATTTCTTTTTTCAGTGTTTGCCGCCTGTATTTTGGAGCATTCTGGCTCATTGCATAAATATTTATGATTGTTATGTCTTCTTGTTGAATTGTTCCTTTTATTAATACATAGTGTCCTTCTTTGTTTCCTTTAAATGTTTTACATTTGAAGTCTAATTTGTTGAATATTAGTATAGCTACTCCTGCTCTTTTCTGATTGTTATTTGCATGAAATATCTTTTCCCAACCTTTCACTTTCAACCTATGTTTATCCTTGGGTCTAAGATGCATTTCCTGTAGACAGCATTTAAAATGGGTTCTGTTTTTCAATCCATTCTGCCAGTCTATGTCTTCTGATTGGGAAGTTTAATCCATTAACATTTAGTGTTATTACTGTACAGGCAGTACTTTCTTCTACCATTTTGCCTTTTGGATTTTATATGTCATATCTAATTTTCCTGCTTTTTACCTTTACTGATAGTCTTCATTTCTGCACTCTTCTCCACACCTCTCTCCTGTCTTTTTATATCTGTCTCTAGTGCTCCCTTTAGTATTTCTTGCAGAGCTGCTCTCTTGGTCACAAATTCTCTCAGTGATTTTTTGTCTGAAAATGTTTTAATTTCTCCCTTATTTTTCAAGGACAATTTTGCTGGATATAGAATTCTTGGTTGGCAGTTTTTCTATTTTAGTAATTTAAATATATCATCCCACTGTCTTCTCGCCTCCATGATTTCTGCTGAGAAATCTGTGCACAGTCTTATTGGGTTTCCCTTGTATGTGATGGATTGCTTTTCTCTTGCTGCTTTCAAGATTTTCTCTTTCTCTTTGACATCTGACATTCAGATTTGTAAGTGTCTTGGAGTATATCTATTTGGATCTGTTCTCTTTGGGGTACACTGCACTTCTTGGATCTGTAATTTTAAGTCTTTCATAAGAGTTGGGAAATTTTCAGTGACAATTTCCTCCATTAGTTTTTCTCCTCCTTTTCCCTTCTCTCCTCCTTCTGGGATACCTACCACATGTATATTCATGCGCTTCATGTTGTCATTCAATTCCCTGAGTCCCTGCTTATATTTTTCCAGTTTTTTCCCTATATTTTATTTTGCTTGTCGGATTTCAGATGTTCCATCCTCCAGTTTGCTAATCCTATCTTCTGTCTCTTGAAATCTAATATTGTAGGTTTCCATTGTTTTTTTTTAATCTCTTTTACTGTGCCTTTCATTCCCATAAGTTCTGTGATTTATTTTTTTAGACTTTTGATTTCTTCTTTTTGTTCATTCCTTGCCTTCTTTATATCCTCCCTCAATTCACTGATTTGATTTTTGATGAGGTTTTTCCATGTCAGTTTGAACATTGTGAAGAAATTGTTTCAACTCCTGTATCTCATTTGAATTGTTCATGTGTTCCTTTGACTGGGGCATATCTTCTATTTTTCTAGTATGATTTGTTATTTTTTGGTGGCACCTAGGCATTTTAATTACCTTAATTAGTTTATTCTGGAGATTGTTTTCACTTTTTTTTAACCTAAGATTTTCTTGCTGGATGGCTTTGTTGTCTATCTGTTCTTTGACATTCAGTTCAGCTTATTCTGGACCTCTAGCTTAGGTTTTGTTTAACAGATCAGAATTTTTCAGTTCTTGTTTCTTGTGCTGCCTGTATAGTGCCTTTTATCCCCCTCTTAGGAGGTTCTACTTCGGTATTATAGATGCTAGCCAGATTTTCCCAGACAAAACTGGCCTCCTGTCTGGAGGAAAGAGTCATCTGAATCAGTTTTCCCTGAGGGTGGGACCCAGCAGATTGGAAGGCTTTCCTATGAAGCCTCAGGGCTCTCCATTTTTCCTATCCTGCCCAGTATGTGGTGCCTGTCTGCCTGCAGGTCCCACCAGCATAAGGTGATGCACTACCTTTAACTTCAGCAGACTCTCCCTGCTGGGGGCGTGGTGGAGACAGAGGAGAGACAAAGTAGTCTGGTTTTAATTGCTTCCCTTTTCCAGACCCTGGGGTCTGAACTCCTTGAGGGAGGGATTCCACCTGAGTTGGGCCCCACCCCTCTCCTGGGGAAGGCACAGTCTCCAGACAAACACTCCAACAAGATGAATTCTGCCTGTGTCTGGGGCAGTGGAGCCCGGGAAGCCTTGCAGCTGTATCCAAAGAGCAGTCAAGCCATAGAAACACAGCCACCAAAACGAAAGAGAAAAATCCTCTGTAGAGCAGGACCCCCATTCCTTGGATTTGCCAATCAAGAGCTTAAGTTGGTACATTGCTCTGTGTATCTCCAGGTCCTATGCACCCCCTCCTTTCCTTCAGGGCCCAGACCTTTTCAAATAAAAAAAACTCTGTGTTTTTTTTTTTTCTTTTTCTGTCAGCCCTGCCCACTCTGTGCCTGGGCAAAAACCAATGACCTCTGCTTTTACTTGAGGTTCAGCTGTGCTGGGGGTCTTTTTTTAGTAGTCAGAATTTGTGAATTAATTCCACAATTGGCGTTTGGTTGGGCTCAGCCCCTGCTGCTGGTAAAGTCCCTTTCCTTTCCCCTCTGTAAAGCAGCCTGTTGGGGAGGGGTGCCGGCTGCAGCAGCTTGGGGAACTCACGGTTCTGAGGGAGCTCACAGCCAATCCAGCTGGTCCAGACTGGGGTACTCTGTGTCTGGTCACTGCCATGGCCCCAGCAGTTGTTCTGTACTGTTCCCAGCTATTTACTAGCTGCTCTGGAGGATGAACTAAACCCCACACCTTGCTAAGCCGCCATCTTGGACCCCTTCTCCCTTGCCATTTCCTTTTATGTGCAAGGAGGTCAAGTGTGTAACCATTACTCACTGATTTTTTTTCCCAGAGCACCAGCTTCCACCATGCAGCAGCAATGGACAGCCCAAAGGTGGCTTAGAAGGGGGACAGCCACATACCCCATAATTTCCATCAATTGCTCCCAAGAACCAACCCCCCAAAACATACAGTCTAAGTGGAAACTGGGCGCTTGCTTACTATACACACTCAAAACTCCTAGTCCTCTATCTGCTTCACATACATTGCTGCCTCCACTCCACCCCCAAGGTAGAAACTATGGAATTACCCCAACATGCAGTCAGCTCCCAAATACCTCTGCCCAATACTCTTCACTAGCCTGCATTGAAGGCCAAGTGTGTTTTCCCTTGCTTCCTGCACTCATCCAGGAGATCCCCCAACACCCACCACATGGAAGCCATAGATATGGCATGGAAACCTGGAAACTGCAATGACTCCTGATTTTGGTTCTCAGTGGTCTGTCTCACCAGGCTGCTCACCACCCAGCAGAGAAGAGTAAGTCAAGGGGCAGGGTCATGGCACTGACCCATTCCAGGCACCCTCATTGTGCCAAGCCCGAGGCCTGGCACCCCGCGGACACGTGGTACATGTTGGTTCAACTGAATGCTCCAGGAGAATTAAAAGTGAGGCCATCTTCAAGGGAAATGAAGAAAGTCAGTCTCATAAACCAAAATAGGAATCCATTTTCAATTTTAAGGACTATTTTCAGGAAACTGGCCTTGTGGACATCTGAGCTATTGTCTCAGCCACCCTGGCTCGGGGCCCTGACTCAGTCTCCTGATTCAGCATTCCAGGGTGCTAGAGCATGTGGTCCCCAAGCAAACTTCCAGCCCTGCCAGGCTGAAACAGTGGTGTTTAAGACAACATGTGCATACAAACACAAGTACATGTAAAGACTTTTTTCTTAGTAAAGTAGGCCATCCAGGTGCCTTAAAGTAGTTCTTGCAAAGGGTTAAAAAATTAAGTGACCAAATGGATTTGTGTGAGCACGCCATCCTGGAGGTGTGGTGGTGTGGTGGGAAGAGCTGGGACCTAAGAACAGGCATTGGTTCCAGCCCCATCCTGCAGGCCAACTCACCATGAGTATGAGGTGAGTGGGTGAAATCCCCCACGTCTCATTTTCTTCCTGTATAAAACATTAAAAGGTTGGATGATGAAGAGCTCTTGGTTTAGCTCCTCTGGGTTTTATTCTTAAGAAGGCCTCTCTCAGCTTTAAAAGGATATCACAGATTTTCCTTGGCGTGCCTCCCTCCCCTTCTCCATGCCCTTTCCTACCAGCTGGGGAATCAGGGCTCACACTGACTCCTGGGCTGGCAGAATCATGCCAAGAGTTGCAGGGGACCCACCGATGAACCAAGGGCGACTGCAGAAGGGCAGGTTGCCACCGACCACCAAGAGCTTTTTATTTTCATTTTATTGACTGTATTTTCTTTAGCTGGTATCAGATCCAATTCCTGCCCTGAAAAGTAAAGAAAGTAACTTAAAATTGAAAAAGGAAAAAGTGCTATGGGGTTTTGGAGGGAGAGAGAAGTGTCCCCTCGAAGTGGGTTCCTTCCCAGCGTCATGGAGAGGGGGTGTTTCCTAGATAGAACTCCCTAAGCCTGATAACTCCAGCGAAGCTGAAATTCTCAGTAAATTGCCCTCCTTAGATGGGGAAGACAGAGCTGCTGAAAGTAAGACACACACAGCTGTGCACTAGAAAAATGGAAATTCAATTAGGTTTGGGATTGATAAGTAAAAAAGTCAGAGGAGAATAAACAGGAAGGAAAGGGGGAGAGAAGCAGGGGGCAGGCTACAAAAAGCAGTAAAAAGGGACACTGAGAAACAGGAGCAGACGCCGCCGGCTGAGCTGAGGGCGAGACACCCTGCCTTCCTCTTCTGCCACCAGTGAAATTTCTGCAGCAAATCAACTGTCTTTAAGTTGTAGAAAAGCAAATGAGGGCCGAAGGACGGCTCGGTCCCCAGATGCTGGGGGGAGACCCTGGAGGTGGATGGGGTAGGGCGGGCCGCATGTCAGGCAGCTGCCCCCAGTCCCAGTGACGGCAGAATCTCCCTCGGCAGCTGCTCTCCTGCGCCGTCATTATTTTTAAAAGACTTGAAAACACTATTTTTACCCTGAGCACATTTTTTTTTCTTTCTGAGGAACAAAAGGCTCACAACCCACATGCTCCTCAAACTGGCAGCCTGGAGGAAAGGCAGGGCTCAGAGACATGCGTGGAGGCAGCTGTGGCCCCACGCCCGCCCCGCGCAGCCCCCCAGGAAATGAAACCAAGAGGGGTGCCTCGGGCTTGGTGCTGCCACCACCCTGAAAGAGAAGGGTGAAAGTAGTTCAAAATGGTGAAAACACGGGGCTTCGCCAGCCAATGTGATGAGCTGCAGGAGTTCTGGCCATTAGCAGGTAGGGTTCTCGTCGTAGGGACGGAAGGGCAGGGTGCTTTCTCTGTGCACGTCCCTCTCCCCCCACCCACTTCTCTCTCTCTCTCTCTCTCACACACACACACACACACACACACACCTTGGTTTATTCCAAAACAAAGACTTTCTCTTCTTCCTCAGACTGCCAGTGATCCTAGAAATTAGACCCTTTGCCTGTGTTTGGTAAACTCATTTTAGGACTTCCTAGGCAGCTAATAAGCTTTTACTGGGTCATTTGGCAGTGTAGGGAAAACTAAAACCTCTCGCCCACCATTTTGTTTTCTCTTTTCTTTCTTTCTTTCTTACTTTTTTTTTTCCCTCCAAAGAGGTCTAGCTTAGAAGCCCCGCAGTGACGTCCCTGGCCCGCATTGGGCTGGAGTGCTCGTGGCAGAGTGTGTGCGTGTGTAACGTTTGTAAGGAAAAAATCTGGTGAAAACTGCGTAACAGCCCCGCAGCCTGTTTTAACATTCTGAGTTTCTCTTAAAATGGAAACTTTTAAGAGTATTACTCACACATTTATTTTAAATATGGAAGGCAAAGGGAGAGCCTGTGATTCATCGCCAACACCAGAGACAAAAAGCAAACTTCGTGCTAGAGTCACTTCTACTCTCAGGCCTTTGGAAGCTGGAGAGGCTTCAGGACCTGCCAGCTTCCAGGTGTGACAATGGCCTCGTCCACCAGGGCTGGGGCATGACGATGACCTCGGCCACCAGCAGCTGCGGCCATGTGGACCATCCTGGCTGGCTCCTGAGCCCCCGCCCCTGAGTACACCCTGCATGTAGGAAACCCAGAAGAACAAGGAAGGCACCAAAAAGGAAGTACAGATATGGCTCAAAGAAAACTCATCATTGGATATTTGCTGTGAAGGAAATAATAAGTCCAGGGAATGATGCTTTGAGCAGGCACATGATAGCATTTTCCGTAAAGAAAAGCAGCTCACCTGAGGGGAGGATATTAAACAGATCCATCAAGCCCAGGTAAAGCAGATTTGCTAACTAAACCGGCAATTAATAGATCGCCCAGAAGACCAGCACTGCCCAGGGGGGAGCCCACTGTGGGGAAGAGACAGTGAAATCCAGGAGCAGGTGCCAGGTGGGAAACGCCACTGCTCCAGGCTCCCATCCAATGCGCCACTCCTGATCTGATGCTTCTCCTTTGTGAGGTCACTCTTCGTGAATCGTTGTACCAGAAAATTAGAATTTTCCCTTTATGTATGTAGTTTTTAAAGGGTTAAGCCATTCTTAAGTGGTTTTCTTTTTTTGGCATGGGCGGGCACTGGTCTCTGGCATGGAAGGCAAGAACTCTGCGACGGAGCCACCATTGCCTGCCCTGTTTTGTTTTCATTTAAATTTAAATGAAATAAGATCCAGTTTTTTAAAAGTTTGGGTTGCTTTCCAAATTTATAATAGATACCTAAGATCATATATTCCCATGAAAGAATATGATTTGGAGCAAACTTTTAGGAACACGCTGAGCCCACACAGCTGAGGCATGTTCTCGTTTGACGTTGATTCACAGCAAAGACAGGATATTAAGCTAATGCGCAGCCTGAAGCTCATTAGCACATGTAGCAGCCGTGTTCTCTGTTTATAAATCTATTCCCGATGCTAACGGGTTAAGGAGCCACTTCTTTTAGATCAATTCTCACGGGGAGCCCCTGCCCCTCATGCACGTGGTCTCCCACCCAGCCTGGCACGGCCGCTCCCCTGGCCGCCCCCTTGCTGCCGGCCCTGGAAGCGCTGCCAGGGGGCTGCGGGGTCAGGGGCAGCCCGTCTTTGCTCCCCCTCTCTGTCCTTGTACTCACACAGTGGGGGGATCACCTGCTTTGGGGTCCGCCCCGCCAGCACCTTTCTTCAGGAAGGCAGGGGTCAGGCATTGGGGAGAGAAGGAGCCTCGAGGGCCCACACAGGCTCCCCAACCCTGTTTCCTTGTTCTGGGCTGGCTCTGCCTTCCTAGGAGGTGGCAGCTCCGCCGGCCTGAGCCTGGGCCCCCAGGAAGGGCTTTCCCTTCAGTCTCCAAACTGCCTGGAACCTGGCAGGGGGGTTCTGCTGTCAGGCACCCTTGCCCTGGCTCTGCCCGGCCTGACCTTGGCCTTTGTGCCTGTCTCTGCTTTGGGGTATGACCTCGCCCAGCACCCAACCCCGAAGCAATGACCCTCAGCCCTGACTCCTGCTCGGAGGCTGGGCCCTGTGGGTCCCTAGGCTTGTGGCTCATCCCCACCCCTAAAGGCAGGGCATGGCTCTAGAGCAGCACCTGTGCTCCAAGACTGTCCCAGGATGGTTCCCGCCTGGAGACACCCTGCCTTAGCCTTGGTTTGGGGTCCCCTCACTGTGCTCCTCCCCTCGAGGGGACTTCTTCTCTTTCTCCTGAAATGCCTGTTTCACTATCTGTCAGAACTACCCCGAGATTGGAAACTTGGCACTGCCCAGCTGTATTTGGGGGGCAGCCTTTGGGGAGGGCGAAGTCCCTGGTGGAGCACGGGGTGCCTGTCTGTTCCTCCCGGCTGCCGGAGGGTGATGGAGTGAGCCTTATTTTCTGGACACAGCACGGTGTCCCTTTCCTTCCAGGAGGGCTGTCATGCAAGAACACAGCCTCAGGCAGCGAGAAGGGGCCTGACCACCTGGCCATCGAAGGGCTGCTGGCTCTGTGGATGTCCCTTGGAGTCTGCGGGGATGGATACTCGAGGTTTGTGGACCAGCAAACAAGGAACTGATGGCACCAACTGCCTGGAATGGACACTCTGGTAGAGCTGCACCTCCTGCTCCTGGGGTTGGCATTCAGATTTTGTTTTCAGGGTGTCTTCATGCCACTGAGCTCGTTCACACCCACCCTCCATTAGAACCTGCCCTCCTTCCTCTCCATCGTGAGACCGATAACACAGCCGTTTCTGAATAATCGCCAGGGAGTTGCTGTTGTCCATGGCAACAAAGCTGCATTGGAATGTTCTGTTTGGTAAATGGGGTGTGTTTGAATTGTGCAGATGTGAGCAGAAAAATCTTTCCACCTGTGTGGGGTCCTGTCCCTTGGGGAAATCTCACCAAATTTCCTCTCCCAGTTGGATTTGAATGTCTGCATTGAAACTTGACCTATATTCACAGAGAAAGAACCTGGAATGTGTGCCCTGAAAACATTTCTGATCTGAAAGGGGGGAAAAGGGAATCTAGCCATTACCAGGTACTTACCAAGTGCCCCCCTGAGTTCTTCCATGCGTCTCCTTGTGTAGTCATTTGGTCCATCCAACAGCCCTGGGAAGTCTATATGCTTAAGCCACTGCGCAGATGAAAAACCCGACGCCCAAGGAGAAGCTGAGGAACTGGTGTTAGAACCCTGGCTCCACACTGACTAGCTGCTCCTGGGCAGCCCAAAGGTGATACAGGTGGGCTCAGAACATGTGCGACTCCTGCGTCCATACATTCCCACCACATTGTGAGGTTAGCCCTTGTTATGGGCATCACATCCTTTGCCCTTGCTTTTTCTGCAAACTCCAAAATTCTAAACGAATTACGGTTTTCCAAAGAAACCTGATTCAAGCTCAGTTATCATTAAGAGCCAGAACACATTTAGGTTTAGTATCATGCTTGCTGACGTGCAAGGGGTGGGGATGGGGGGGGTCTTACAGCAAAGACTTTGTAAGAAGTGGAATCTTAACTAGACAGAAGATCAGTAAGGAAATAGAGGCCTTTAACAATCCTACGAAACAAGCAGACCTAACAGACATATGTGGAACAGCTGGCCCAACAACAGTAGGACACGAACGTTCTCAAGTGTACGAGGCTCGCTCTCTAGGATAAACCATATGTTAGGCCCCAAAACAAGTCTCAATAGAATGTAAACTATTGAAAATATACAATGTATCTCCTCCAACTACAATGGAATAAAGTGAGAAGTCAATATCAGAGGGAGAACTAGAAAACCCACAAATCTGTAGAAATTAAACAATATACTCTTAAACAACCAGGGGGTTAAAGAAGAAATCACAAGGGAAATTAGGAAATATCTCGAGATGAATGAAAATGAAAATGCAGCCTATCAAAAGTCCTACGGTGCTGCAAAGGTAGTGCTGATTGTGGAGGAGAAGCAGACTTTGGGGGAAAGCGCTGTTTTGCAGATGCTGGATTTGAGACAGAGCTACCTGGCCTGGTAACCGGCATTTCAATGAGAGAGCTGCTCAGAGGGCCCTGCATGGGATCTCATCTTAGATGTTCAGTAAGTCCTAGCAACTCATATGCTGCCTGTACAAAACCACAAGGAAGCAAAGCATCTTGTAGAGGAAGAGTAAAGTGAGGTGTCTAAAATGGTTGGACTAAAAGATTTTTGTTCTGGTTGGAGGGACTAAGGCAGCATCCCTCAGCATCTGAGATGGCAGGGAAGAACCTGCCCTATTCCATCCCGGCACCAGGCTTTTGGCACCTGTCAGTTCTGAGACAGAGCTGACACAGGCCAGGGCTGTCACGACAAATACCACACAGTGGTTGGTTTAACACCAGGAATTTATTGTCTCATGGTTTCAAGGCTGGAAGTCCAAACTTAAGGTACATGTTGGCCGTCTTTCTCCCCAGAATCTGCAGCCTTCTGGGGCTGATTTGGCACAATTCTTGGGGCTCCTAGGCTTGCTTTCCCGCATCCTGTCGCATGGGGGCCCCTCCCTCCCTCTCCCCACCTCCCCATCCTGCTTCTGCTCTTCTGGTTTCCACTGACTTCTGGCTTCTTTCTGAGTGGCCTTCTCTAACCAACTGTGCCCAATTTCTTCTGCTTATAAAGGACTCCTGTCATACAGCCCAAGGCCCGTCCTGAAGCAATGGGGCCACATCTTAAATAAAAACAACATCTTCAGAGAAAGTTCCATTTATAACAGGTTTATACCCACAGGAATGTGGATTAAGATTGAGAACATGCCTTTGCTGGGGTCCCAGAATATCTGCAACTCTCAGATTCCTTAGGTGACCCCTAGAACTATCTCAGGGGAGGAACCCCCAGGGAAGGGCTCATCTTTGAATTATTCCTGGTGGGTGGTTTGAGGAAGGTCAAGTCAGGAATTTTGTCTGAGTTTGGATGGGCTGGAATCCTGAGTGTTTTCCAGGGTCTGTTCTAAAATTGGGGACTTCCCAGGTATTTGGGTTTGCTAAAGCTGCCAAAATGCAGTATACCAGGAATGAGCTGGCTTTTACAGTGGAAATTTATTAATTTACCATTTACAGTTCTTAGGCTGTGAAAATGTCCAACTCAGCAGGATGCTACCTGGACTCTGAAGACAGGCTGCTGGCATCTGGGGCTCCTTTGTCGCATGGGAAGGCACATGGCTGGCATCTGCTGGTCCTTCACTCCGGGTTTCATTGCTCTCAGCTTCTGGCTTCCGTGGCACCTCTCTCAGCTTTTGTGGGTGTGTCCTTGTCTCTCAGCCTGTCTCAGGCTTCTCTAGCTCCCTGGACCTTTCTGTCTGTCCTTTATCCTCTTATAAAGGACTCCAGTAAGGGAATTAAGACCCACCTTCAATTAGGTGGGTCACATCTCAATTGAAATAACCTAATCAAAAGGTCCCACCTACCATAGGTCTGCACCCACAGGAATGGGTTAAAAGAACATGGCCCTTTTTTGGGGGTGGGGGATGGGGGTGGAGGTATATAAAAGCCTCCAAACTATCACACCAGGGGAGGCTGAGGCTCAGGGAAAGCACATAGGGTAACCCACTGCCCAGCCAATTGCTCTACAACCAAGTCTGCAGCAAATCAAAATCAAAGAGAATCCTGTAGCCTGCAGCTGAAGGGCTGTGCCTGGAAGCTGGGACAGGTGGGACACTAATTTGCCTTTATGTTGGGTGGGGAATTTTGTTTAACTTTTTTATTGTATAATATAACATATATACAATCCAAAGAAATAAAAAAGCAATAGTTTTCAGAGCACTCTTCAACAAGTAGTTATAGGACAGATCCCAGAGTTTGTCATAGGCTACCATACGATCCTCTCAGATTTTTCCTTCTAGCTCCTCCAGAATATAGGAGGCTAGAAGGCTTAAATATTTTTATTTAAATATTATCACAATTCACTTTTTTCCTTCTTTTTTTGTGAAAAATAACATATGTGCAAAAAAGCAATAAATTTCAAAGCACAGCAGCACAATTAGTTGTAGAACATATTTCAGTTTGACATGGGTTATAATTCCACAATTTTAGGTTTTTACTTCTAGCTGCTCTAACATACTGGAGACTAAAAGAGATATCAGTTTAATGATTCAGCATTCATATTCATTTGTTAAATCCTATCTTCTCTGTATAACTCCACCATCATCATTGATCTTTCCATCCCTCTTTAGGGGTGTTTGGGTTATAGTCATTCTAGGTTTTTCATGTGGGAAGGGTCTGTCACTAATATGGGGTAGGGAGATGGTACTATCTGATGTTCTGGAGAGGCTGGGCTAGATTTCAGGATTTATCTGGATCAGGGACCCATCTGGAGGTTGTAGGTTTCTAGAGCTACTCTAGTGCATGGAACCCTTGTGGAATCTTCTATATTGCCCTAGGTGTCTTTAGGATTGGCTGGAATGGTTTTGGTTGGGGGTTGGCAGGTTATGATAGGTAGCAAGGTCTACCTGAAGCTTGCATAAGAGCAACCTGCAGAGTAGCCTCTTGAGTCTGTTTGAATTCTCTCTGCCACTGATACTTTATTAGTTATACTTCTTTTCCCCCTTTTGGTCAGGATGGAATTGTTGATCCCACAGTGCCAGGGCTGGATTCATCCCTGGAGTCATCCCCCACATCGCCAAGGAGACTTTCACTCCTGGATGTCATGTCCCACATAGGGAGGAGAGCAATGATTTCACTTGCAGAATTGGGCTTAGAGTAAGGCCACATCTGAGCAACAACAGAGGTCCTCCAGAAGTAACTCTTAGACATGCCTACACATAGTCTAAGCTTCTCTGCTACCTACATAAGCTTCACAAGAGTAAGCCTCCTGATTGAGGGCATGGCCTATTGATTTGGGTGTCCCTAAAGTTTGGCACAATATCAGAGGATTCCCTGATGGTAAGGTTTAATAGTTCCATATTCTTTCTCCCATCCCTCAAGGGACTTTGCCAATACTTTTTGATTATCTGTTTAATATACTCTTGGATGTATCCAGGCATTACAATAATCTATACAGGATCAAAGGAACTCTTTCTTATTCTGGGATCCCTGTATTTTAGTTGTTCAAATGAGCTATAC
>PVIY010036129.1:0-25718 GCA_004026745.1 Myrmecophaga tridactyla
GCACCTTTCACCTCAGTCTCATGCTCCCCTCAAAGAACTAGCATGTTCTCCCCTGACCCTATCCCTTCCTAACTAGAGTTGACTGATCCAGAAACGAGTAACAGACCCAAGCAAGGAATATCATGGAACTTCCCTAGGACCTTTCAAAATGGATCAGAGTGACAGAGGTAATCTCTCTCTGGTGGCAAAAGTTTCATGGTGCATAGCACGGGGCTCCAGATAGAGGTGGCGCTGGACCCAGGGCCAGGGCTCTGCTGCAAGCCTGCTGGGCAGCTAGACATGAGCCATGGTGTTATATGCATCATATCCAATGGATCCAGCTTGCCCAGGACCACTACACCATGAAGGGGAAGCAGGCAGCCAAGGAGAAGGCGAGGAGGCGGCATACACATACACCGACGCAGCCCCGCGCATTCAACCTGCAGGTGTACCGGCCCCACCGCCAGGCTGGCTCTATTCACCCCAGCATCCCAGACTAGGAAGAATCTGGTGAAAGCAGCAGTGGTGGCGGCTCCAAGCTGGAGCTTTCTGGGCATCAGCTCTGCTGCTGAGAATACGAGGCAAACAGCATAGAGGTCACATCAGTTATCGTGTATCAGGACAATGATCCAGAAAAGGTGAGTGAGGAGGTGTCTGCCCACACGCCTCCAGATCCACCTCTGTGAGAGGTCTTCAAGTTACCATCCAGGAGGAGCCTGCAAGGCACCGGAGCCTACACTGACCAGGCTGGACACATTCTCTCCAACCTGAATTCACTTCAGCACTCGAAAGAATCCTGCCCAGGAAGCTCATCCGTAGTTTGGACATATGAGAACCAGTCTGTGCTGACCTTAAGCCCACCACCCTACCCGACCCCCAGAGCTGCTGCATCTACAAAAGAATGGTATTGCAGGACTCTACCCAGCCATCTTCCTTGCAGCCATTCTTTCCTGTATGTTGGCCCTTTTGGCCAGCCTAATATTCTGCAGTTTTTCTAGAACTCTGTTTGGCTAGCTTTGAATCTGGAAGCAGAGACTCCAGGTAGAGCTGGGTTTATGAGGCTTTCTCACTGATGTCACATGGTCATTGCTGCTCCCCCCCCAGCCCATGAGCTGTGGTTCCTTTTATTATTTTATGGTTCCTTTTTTGTGCAAGTTCCTGCTCACTTCCATCCAGTGCCATGTTTTCCTGGCTCCCTTTTTATTTGTTTTTCCTATTTCTTTGTGCTTTTTATTTCTTCCTGTCATTCTGCCTCAGATAGAATCCATCAGTTCTCCTTCCACTTCTCCACCCTCCTAAGACTGCCCTCTGGACACCAGTCATACAAGAGCCTTATCAGAATTGTGACACCTCCAGCTGTTCAGGGCTTTGTAGGTAGGGAGTTTTGAGAATCTACCTTTCCCACAAGCTATCCAAGAAACTGCTGCCAAGAAACTGGGAGACTCTTTGCATCTGAGACCTACTTGCAAGCTGTCTGCTTCCCCTTCCATAGCTTTTGCAAGTTTCTGACATACCCCGCTGCTTTGTGCTCTCTAGATAGGAGACCTAGGAAGAAGGTACCAGAGCTGAACTTCAAGGATCTCTTATAGGGAAACCTTCCTTGGTTAGGGCTATGGAATTACAGCTTTTGACTCATCCCTAGCTGGGAACAGATTATCCTTTGCTCAGAGTAAAAGGGAATTATGAAAACAAGCTTAAAATTGACTCTCCAATGTGATTTAGCAGTCTTGAACATACATACAAAGAGAAATTTAACATTAGCAATATTTACCTTTTGGAGCTCTAATTGAAAAAAAAAAAAAAGTCCTGAGCAGTACCCCAAAGGAAGTGAAATGAGCCTTTCTCCTCTCTCGTCTGGCCCCTCTCCTGCTCCGCACCCTTTCCCCAACCCCCCCACCCCACAGAAAGGTGAGCATTCTATCACTGAACCACCTGTGCACCCCCTACTCTGCACTCTTTTCCTACCTCCTTAATAGTAGATAAACTGAGATCCTTGGAGTAAAGATCCTCAGGGATATAACAGCAAAAAAAAAAAACAAAAAAAAGGTTTATAGCATAAAACTTAGAAGTGATCAACCAGTGTTTTCCACCATATGCAGAAAGCTGGTCTAAAGCTGACAGGAAAAAGTTACAAAGACTAGAGAAGGAAAGTCATCCTGCCTTTTGAGCCTCTAGGCTTTTTCGTTCAACTGCATCTATATTCCTAGTGATTTGGTCATTCAGCCACTCCTTGGAAAATGAGCCCCCAAGAAGTCTCTTTTTGACTAAATCAATTCAAGTTAGGTTCTTGACATTTCACACTGAAAGGCTTCTAAATGATGGCCCATATAATAGAATATAAATTGGGAATATTAACCAAGGTTTTTCTATGTGTGTTGTTATTGTCAATCCACTTGTATCCTACCATTAGCAGAATAGAGCATTTCTTCCTTGGCAGAGCCCTGGTTCAATGGCAAGGAGAAAAATGCCAAATGGGTTTGGAAAGGTCCAAGAACAACGGGTATTTGTTTCTTGCCATCCAGGTGATGACTGAGATGGCACCACAACTACCAGAGAAGTCCTTAGTATAGCCTTTGTGGAGAACAATCTGCAGTTCTTAGAAATCACATGAGCACATACTTCACTCTCCAGCCATCTTATTCCTGGGCGTATATACCAAACACAAAAGCATGCTAACTGATACATTGCTTGTGGTTGCAGGAAATGGGCCACAACCTAGTTGCCTGTCACTTGGGAAGTATACAGGCTTAAGTTGAACCATATGAAACTGCTAATATTTGACCATTTCTTTTAACTGCAAAAATGTCCCGTTTCATATAGCAGAACCTAACACAAGGTAGTGGACATATATTATGCAGGAGATAAAAACAATAAACTGGGTTTTCCTACAGCAACATGGATATACTTTAAAAACTTAAATTTAGGTATTTATAGCATGGCGCCATTTACCTAACTTAAAAAGACACACTTTACTAGCATAAATGCATGTATAAAGATATACATCAAACATGTTTAATGGGGTTCTATGAGGGCATGGAAAGGGGAGAGGGAATCTGGGATAAAAAAATAATCATAATACAATAGGATGCCTTACATGGACCATTGATGTGCCGTGGACTGGAAAGTATGATAAATTCAGTTCTCTGCACCTGAGATCTGATGAGAGCTACTGTGCCTGAAAGCCAAGAAGAGAGAGAAAGAAAAGTTGTCTCCACCAGCATGGGTCCCCAAAAGAAAACAGAAATTTAAGAGGGAATGTGTCTAAGCAGGGTGGCCTGAAACATTCCCCACATCTTCAGGCCTTCTAGAGGGGCAGAAGAGACCAGAAATGGCTGAGAAAGGGAAGCCAGACAAGCTGAGGCCTCTTTGTGGTGACAGGGAGACACTGTCAGTTTATGTAGCATGGACCATAGTAGCCAGCCGTAGTGGGCTATGGATAAGAAACCCATGATCAAAGACCTGACATTATGATTTACCTCTCTGATAAGTCCAGAAGAAGTTTGCCTATGGTCAAGAAATTGCTTGTATTCTCACCATCCATGCCCCCACCTAAATCAGATGGATTACACCTAAATCTCCTAATTTAGATGCAATCTGGGGACAAGGGAGAGGGAGCTGCCCTTTGTTTAATTTAAAACCAGATATGAATAAGTAGTACTAATTTTACTGAATTTACTTGGCAGAAACTTGGATGAGTTGGTAATGGGAGGTCAAGCTATAAATCGTGTTTAGTAACAGAAAAACAATGAAAGTTCCATTTTGCACATTTTTGTTTTTTAATTGAAATTTATAACTCATATCTACACGTACCCAGTACTCACTGTCAGTAACTCCTTACAACTATTAAATTTATGTGTATGCAGTCATGTTGAATACAGCATATACGTTTTGACTTTCTGTGAAATATTTTTGCATGGAGATATATTATGGCCGTGCAAGAAACAAAGTTGGACAATTTAATTTAATAGATATGCCACTGGTATTTTAAAATAAATAATGCATTCATTACAAACTGATATGTCAAAAGCTAATTATTATTGTTGGCTGGTTCTTCACACAGACCGATTAAAAAAAATATTGGGGGGAGTGTGCTTTCCATTTGGAAAAGAGTTGCTTTGCAAATGTGTGTAATACATTAAAGACAAAAGGAGCCTCCTTTTAATTAATGGCACAGCCCTAAATTGATCTAACTAGAGCAGTATCAGGGAGAGCCAGCACTGTCACCACTCCTTACATTCCATTTTCGTGTTTACCTTTCATGAAATTTTCTTAGGAGAATATATCCCAGAGTACAGGGGTTCTGAGTGCAATGCACACTTAAAGGATTGAACTAAAGAAAAAGTCATTGCCAAGTGAAGAGTATTTGAAAATGTTGATAGGAATAGAGAATCAAAGAAGCATCCCTGGGGGGAGCACATCATTGGTTTATAAATTGTATTCGGTTGAGGGTCCATTTCAGCTGATATTCAAAGCTGAAATCTAGTGAAGAGAACATGTGACATAAGGGATGCTCTGACTGAAGTTACTTTGGAGAGTGATTGGCAGCCCTATTGCTCAGACCACTGAAAGCCAGGGGATGTCCCCAAAGCTTTGCAACACCCTAGGCCTTTGCCAAGCACTTTGAAATGGCTGAGTAGTAAGAAGCTATAAAAGTATGGCAACAAAAACAAACAATGCCAAGAGTGGATTTTTATTTAGATCTTAATATGTGCTGCACCTTAAATCACATCACTTCATTAATCTGTCCAGCAACCTTAATCCCCATGTTACACATGAGAAAATTATGGCTCCAATAAGGTAAGCCATTTGCCAATATTACTAAGCTAATTATTGGCAAAGTTGAGATAGCTGCATAGGATATGTGGGTCTAAATTTCTGAGCTATTGACATCTGCATTGGGCAACTTCTTGGTCAGTAATGGTGTTGATAGGGGCTAAAAGGAGAACTAAGAAAAGAAAAGGTTTTCCTAGAAGGGAAGTGGAGGTTGAAAGTTCAGGAGATGTTACGTTTGAAGTAATTGTAGGATTTCCCGGTGGACTTGATTAAACAATTGGACACAAGGATCAGGAATTCAAGAGAGAGTTTGGATATATAGATATGGGAGGAACACGAAAGAGATCATTGAAACCAAGAATGATATTACATAGAGAGTGAGTCTAGAGAGAGAAGTGAAATAATAGAGCGTCAGAGAATATTTGCATTTAGGGAGTGTACGGAGGAAGAGAATCAGGCAGGAATAAAATTTTACACAGCTGGGATGAAGAATGTAACCTTGATGACGGCAAGCCTTTTTCTTTTTTCTGTTTTGTTCCCTATGAAACATTCCCTATGTTTCAGGTACATAGTTGAGGCATAAGAATTAATTGTTGAAAACATACTTGATCCACATCAAGTGTTGCAGGGAGGGAATCATTCTTTTCAGTGTACAGATAGTGTCTCTCATTAAAACACTCATTTCAGAAACCTGAATTCAACATAATCTGCATGTTTACTATTTTTTTCAAACTAATTTATTTAAATGGAGTTAATTATACAATTTCCTGTCTCAAAAATATTAAATATTTCAGGTATTTCTACATGCTTAATATTATTTTAAGTTTTTTAAAGGAGATAATTACACAATTTCCTGTGAGTAACAAGCATTAGAAATTTATCCATTTCCTACTAACAATTCATTTCCTCATTGGAGCAATGGTGGAGTTAAGTAATTTTCGAAGAAACAAAAGGCTTGAGAATGGTTTTAGCTTTTAGCCCTAAATGTGCTTACTTTTATACAACTCACATGTTGGAGTGTTTTCATTAATTGTTCAATTGGCCTATGATTTATGAAGCAGTTAATATGAATTTGAGAATTATCTGCTTCCCCAAAAATGCATCATATTTTGTGTCTAAGAAACAACTGTTTCAAAAAAGAAAACCACTGTCATCACTCAGTTGTGTTGGCTGACAAACCTGGAGTAATTAATCTTTGTTTTTAGTGAATATTTTATTAAATTAATTTTCAAAAATATGTGCAAATTACAGTTTAAAAAAGGCTTTTATGTGTGAGAGTAAAATAATGAAATGTACTCAAGCCCAGATACAAGCATCTGCCAAGATTTGTAAAATGAACTGCTTTTTTAGTTTTTAACCCAAAGAAATCCAGAGGATAAGGAGTTTGCCAAACAAATAGACACAGACATATTTGCTATTATATCCTTGCACTCATACTCACTAGCCACTAAATTTGTCCATGGCACCTTGGCATGAAATATGTCCGGTTTTGAGGATAGACAAACCTAGATTTGGATCCTACCCCTTGCACTTCCTAACTGTCTGACTTTAAGCACTTAAGGTTATTTCATTTCTCTGACTTTGTTCATAAATTAAGGGTATATAGATGCCCATTGCAAGAATGAGCAATAAGCCCATGATGGCATCAACTCCATCCTTTTGTCCAACATTATAGATCTGGTTTCTAGCATAGTAGTAGTTTAATAAAGACTTGGCTTTTCAGTTTGATGAATATGCAGGGCAATATGTGTACTCAACAAATGCTGCTTCCCTTTCCTTCTTCAACCTCAATTATTTGCATCAGTCGATCTCTCCCCAGATATTTCTGTTACCGGAACCGATATGCATCTTAAGCTTTGAGTTGTCAAAATCATCATCTCAATCCTCTAGTGGCTTTTTCCCTTTGGAAATGCAGCACCTCCTCATTGACAAATGATATTACCATTAGTCATCATTTAATGCCCTAAGATAATGCTGCTCAAATATTGTCCCCAACCCTTCCACAGTAGCAGGAATTACGTTCTTCATTTCCATCCATTCATAGGACATGCATAAATTCAAGGTTTAATTATCATTGACTTTACCAGTGTTTTGGTTAAATAGAAGACAAGACATGTCAGGCATCCTTCCTTTGGTTGACAAGCAGAAGATGACTCTTCCACTTCAAATTCTACTTATAGTTCTGCTGTCAACAACAAGTGGGATAATGAAATACGCACTGATTGTTATTGAAATGAGGACAGCCAGCAAGAAAGATTCCAAAGCAAGTTTATTACTTATCTTACATTAAAACTTTCATAAAATTGAAGTAGGGACATGATTCAATTTAGCTTTGCACAGAACTATTGATCCTGATTTTTGTACAATGAAGTCCTTTTGGGCTAAAGCACTACACAGAAAATCAATTTGCTTAAAATGCTTCCTTTTATACATAATAGCTAAGTCACAGAGGACAGGGATTCTGCGTGTGGATGACACTGCACTCTCCTTCTTGCCACTCACTAGAAGCACTATGTAAATAATAGTTTGAATATTATGGCAAAAACCTGGAGGCCACAATCCTTCCACAAGATAATTGAATGTCAATAATGATCCACGAAAACACTGAAAGCTGTACTTCAGTGTGAATATAAATGCCCTAAAATTTAACTTTGAAGAAGTGTTCCTACTCATTGTACACTGTACATTCATCCACGTGTGAGCGGATGCAAGCAAGCAGCTGCACGCTGGAAGCATTTCGGTTCCGTATACAAACGAGAGGCCTAGGATTAGAAATATTCTTCTATTCCAGTTCTAGTGCTGTCCCTAGCTAGTACCCAGGCTTTGTGCATTTGAGCAGTTATCTAGCCTCTCTGAATCTGATTTTAATTTAGAAAATTGGAAAGTCCCTCCCAAATCTGAAAGCGTCAGTTCCATCAAGTGTTATTGCAACATTTCATATCTCTTTAAGTGACATATTTTAAATGTTCTTGAACATTAATAAAAGAAAAAGTTATTGATTTATTAGAGCTTCCAAAACAAAGCAATAAAACAAGAATCAGGATGTCCACACAAATCTACTTACTCAGAAATTTTCAAAATATATCCTGTTTCATGTGACTTCAAGATAGATTTATTTTGTAAATTTTGTCAACCAATTTAGAAATACAAATATAAAATCTCACATGGTATTTTCCATACAGCCTAGAAAATAATGCACATTAATTAATTAAATTTAATAAAAGAAATTTGAAAACAACTCCCAGAATCTGACAGATAAGATTTTTCTGAGTCTGTATCTGTCTTATATAAACTCGAGGATATTAATAAATACTTATAATTTCTCCTATTAAGGCTTATGTATTAATTTGATGACTGATAATAAGATATTGATTGTGACTTTAAACATTATTCCCCATTGTGACAAAAAAATGTTTTCCATGCTCTCTTCGGTTCATCTAGTAAAGACCTAACTTTCTCTATGTGTCACGCAAATTATATTCTAACTTTAAGGGAGATAAGCATATATTCCATGCACAGATATAAAATGTACTCCTTGATGCTATACATGAGCATGACAATTTGTTTATGATCTGCTTCCGTTCAATTTCCTTAAAGTTAATTTCATAACCATTTCCCCATAAAGATTTCACTTGGAGTGTCATTTCACTATAGTTTGAATTATTTCCTACTATACCATGAATATGACACAATTCCAGCCTCAAACACACTAAAGCATTTCAGTTCCTTCTAGCTACCATGAATCATTAGGAAGCTAATTTCTAGCCATTGTGCAATATGCCTAATTTGTATGTATCTAAAGAAATGGTATCTAACATAATCTTATTTTACTGGAGGCCAAATAAAGGATGTAAATGTGTTATTGAAAGGCAAATCTTCTACGATTGAAATTTGTTTTTCCTCCTGAGCGCAGCTTCCTCAAAAATTGTCAGAAGCCAGGATTATTCCGCTTTCTCATGCTTAAGGGGGAACAACTAATCTTTTAATTCTAGAAAATAATGAATACATTTTAATATGTTTTTAAAAACATATTAAAAACATTTTAAAAATCTGCAATTAGCATAGCAAAAAAGAAATGAGATATTTCTATCAGCAGCTACATGGAATAAATTAATAATGAGAAAATACATTTTCTAAACATATATAATTTCCTAAATAAATCAGCAACTCTGCAAACAAATTTATACAGTTGAACAGTTTAGCTTATTTCGAGTTTGAATAGAATAATGATTGAGAATCCCGTCTCTAGATAAGACATTCCGGGTCTCCATGTAGCTCTGCTGCTTACTTGCTATGGAAATGTGGCATAATTCTAATCTCTAAAATCTTAGTATCTTCCTCCATAAAATGGAAACCGAAAAATATCGCTTCATCATTGGGCTCCCTGCAATTAAGGTAATGCTTGTAAAGTCATTAGACAAGCACCAAGCACTTATTATGTAGGTCGACACTGAAGAGCTCTCACTCCACCTCACCCGTTCTGGAAGTCCTCCTAGTTTGGAGGGAAATATATACAAAGTCAGCACAATGGCGATAGCCCTGACTGGTTCAAGTTAGCCTAGTATGGGCATGAAGTATTATTTTCCCCAAGCCAAATTCCACTCATGGCCCTAATACGACAAGGCCACATTCTCTCATTCACTCTACTCTCCAAGGGTGATTAGTTTTTGAACCAGACTCTGCGGGACACCTGGCCCACAAGCTCAACAGTCAAATTCCTACTCAATCATCGTCTAACCACGCTTTGTCTCCCTGTGCTCTCTTCGGTGTTACCTGGTCTCATAGGATTTCATGTAGATATTTAACATTCCTCTCCAGCAGGAAGTTGTTCCCTATAGTTGAGCAAATTCTCTTGATGCAATTAAAGATAATTTGCTCTCTTGTTTAAAATTGATATGGAAAAAGCATACTTGGAATAAGAAGTCTTTATGCACTTAAAGGCTAATATTAAGTATGTGACAGCAATCTTAGAGTTCAGCCTTATGTAATTTTGACATTACTCCAAACACAAATGAGAGTCTGTTCTATGCTTAATTTTTTTAAAAAAAGATATTCAACTGGTATTGCAAAATTCATATAGTTAGGAAGTTTTAACCTATGCAAAATTTAATTCCTTTGTCTACAATGCAAGCCTGTTCTGTCTTGTTTTATTCTCAACAGATATGGGGAACAGCTATTCATTGTTCTGTCAGTAGTTTTATCCTTCTGTAAATTATTCCTCTTTTCTCAAAATCTATTTTATCCTAGTCTTCTATAAAAAAGCTATTTGTCTTCTTTAAAATGGCTATGTTTATTTTAGCTCCAAAATGCACATGTAAATCAGGATGTACTTAAATAGGAATATTTAATCAAAACACCGCAAGCAGATAATTCCCTGTTCATTCCCATCATGTGAGTCTGGTTGCTAGTATACATTGAGAATTATATATACACACATTCCTGCTTAATATTATGTCATACACACTTCATTTTGAGCAGTTGTTAATAGCAACTCATTTTATTTTTACATTCCTCAATTGTGTTTCATTATATCATTTTAGATTTATTTCTCAATATATTATTAGCTTGATTAATTCCATTCTCATAGCTTGAAAATATTTCTAGATGTGCTGTGGTATATAGCTCTTTCAAAATATATTCTTTATTTTAGCATAGGGAAAACAGATCATCCATTTTTCTTAATAGGCAAAGTAATGTCCTCTTGTAGCTTCTGACCTCCTTCTGGTTTCTCAGAGGTAGATATACCATAACTCAGTTCACCAAATTAGAATTCCTTCATCCTCCTGACATTCCTCAACCTATGCACTGTTACTCTGCCCCCATTGTCCTGGGTTCCCTGTAGTTGTGCTTATGTTCAGAAAACTCATCTACAGTTTCCTTCCTTGAGTAAAGAAAAGACAAAGCTGATATACCTTCCCCTTGAATTCATCCTTTCACTTGAATATTGCTGTCTTGCCCTGAGTCAACTGGACCTGGAATTCACAGAGCTAAGAAGATAGATGATAAACCGGTCAAATCAGCAGCAACAGAGAAAAATAGTAGTGTTCACTGTTCTTTTCAAATACCTTCTATGCTAATCTTCCTTAACTCAAAAAGATCACCATTCTTTCATCAACCTTCCAAATAAAACACTAAGAATTTTCTTTTTTCACTATGCTCCACCTCTAGATCCATTTAATCACCATATGCTGTTTTGTTGCTATCTATTCTAAATACCTACTGTTTTTTCCTTTCTTTCCCTGCATTCATAGTCTTAATATAGGCTTTGATCTTCCATCTAACTAACCATGCAGTGAATATTGAAATTTAGTCAATTTATAGCAATCTTCTGATTAAATCTCTCCATTGACTCCAGTTTTGTATAGATCAAAATCTGAGCTCTATTAAGATGACATATGTGATGTTTATGGCAGTAATATTTATGGCAGCAGTATTGGTGAGTCACAGTGGATGGAGGTGGCTTAAGGGTACAACGACTGAGAAATGGAAAGGGGAACTACGATGTATACATACAATGGATTACAAGAAGGAAATGAAGTTGTGAGTTGTGCAACTAGGTGTTTGGACCTTAAGAACTATGTATTGAATGGAATGTCAAGAACAAAAAGACAAATATTATGCCTCAATCATATGGATTAACTATATTATAAAAACTCAGTAGGCTGAAGTTGAGAACATGGGTTATCAGGTGGGGGGGGCTATTGTAAATGGTCCTAGATTGTAAGCTCTTACAACAGTTACATTTATTCAAGAATTGTAATTGTTATTTCTAAATTTGAAGGTACTGAACTGTTTGCATATAACCTGGTTGTTCCCAGAAACTTCAGGTATTTATTTGGCACCTTAGACTCAGAGTTAGAGCTCTGTAGCTGTAAAAGTCAACAGTACCTCATACAGGAACTGCTTAAAAAGATGAAAAATGGATCAGACTTTGAGTAGAGATATGTAGGAAGCTGATCTGTATAGGACTAAGGTAGAGAAGAATATAAGGTTAAGGGTGATATTGTTCATATTTTAAAATTTCATCGTCTGTGTGAGAACAAAGGGAGAGATGTTTATTTGGTGCAAAATTTATATTTTGGGTAGTGCATTACCTAATTTAACTTATATGATCAGTTTAGTTGAATACCAAAAGTACATGGAATCTTGAATAGGATGTGAGATCTTGTTGGTTTGTCCAGGCTATTTTGATGACCCGATATAGCCCAGAGTAATTTAGGTAGTGAATAAAGAAATATTTGCAAAGTCCCCTTGGGGGACTGGGGAGAAAGGAGGAAATATCCAACCTCCCCATTTGGAGAATTTCTGATATTCTCACAAGCAGTGAGGATAACCAAATTAATAGGCCAAGTCCTCAATCTTGGGGTTCAACCCTATGAAACTTTTTCCTGCAAGGGATAGGCTAAGCCTACTTAAAATTATGCCTAAGAGTCACCCCCAAAGAACCTCTTTTGTCCCTCAGATGTGGCCTCTCTCTCTAAGCCAACTCAGCGATGAACTCACTGCCCTCCCCCCTACATGGGACATGACTCCAAGGGGTGTAAATCTCCCTGGCAACATGGGACAGAACTCCCAGGAGGAGCCGGCGCTAGGCATCATGGGATTGAGAAAGCCTTCTTGACCAAAAGGGGTAAGAGAGAAATGAGACAAAATAAAGTTTCAGTGGCTGAGAGTAGAGAGCTTATCCTGGAAATGAGCATTATATAGATATCCCTTTTTAGTTTATGGTGTATTGGAGTGGCTAGAAGGAAGTACTTGAAACTGTAGAGCTGTGTTCAATTAACTTTGATTCTTGAAGAAGATTGTATAAAGATAAAACTTTTACAATGTGACTGTGTGATTGTGAAAACCTTGTGTCTGATGCTCCTTTTATCCAGGGAATGAATGGATGAGTAAAAAATATATATGGATACGAAATAAACAAATACTAAGGGGGATAAGGGGTAAAATAAATTGGATAGATAGAAACACCAGTGGTCATTGAGAGGGAGGGGTAAGGGGTATGGGATGTATGAGTTTTTCCTTTTTTCTTTTTATTTCTTTTTCTGGACTGATGCAAATGTTCTAAAAAATTATAGTGATGAATGTACAACTATGTGATGATATTGTAAGCCACTGATTGTACACCAGATATGGGATGTATGTGTGTGAAGATTTGTCAATAAAAATATTTAAAAATAAAAACTAGGAAAAAAAAAAAGATGACATATAATACCCCGCAGAAGCTGGATTTTCCCACCCCTCTGACATAGGCAGCATACTCCTCTCATCCTCTTCCTCGATTTTAGCTACCAGGTGCATAATCTAGTTTTGGCTTAACAAATTTGGGCCTCAGAGATTTAGAACAAGCTCTTTCTTTTGCCTGGAACACTGTGTCAGTTATCAGCTGAAGTGCCACCTACTCAGAGAAGCCTCTCCAGACCTCCTAATTAAAAGGAACCATACTTTTCCCACCAGTAATTCTTTATTATGTCATTTTTTTTATGGTACTTACCACTTTCTGAAATTATCTTGTCGTTTACTTCTATATTATTTATGTTTGCGTTTTCTTTATTATTTATCATTTTGCCTTATTTACCACTTATGATAAATATGCTTATCTCATTTTTACTGCTCCCACCCCATAAGAGCAGGAACCATGACTTCCTTGTATCTCTAATACAGTATAAAGCTGAAAAATATAGCATGCCCGAGAAGATGTCAAGAACCCAGTAGGCACTCAGTAAATATATTTTATTGAAACTAGTAAATAGTTACTGGGAAATTGCTAAACAAAATGCCTTTATTGGATACCAAGAAGCCTTTTATGCCTTCAAATATTTTACTGTCTTGCCTTTCTTTTCCCCTTAAACATGCTCATTCCAGGCTGTTTCTTCTCTGTGATAGTTTATGAATCTTCAGAGTTGGTCATTTGGGGATAGAGTATAATAAAGTGGTTAAGAGTTCAAGTCTTATGTTAAATGAACTAAATATGAATATATTGAGTGGTCCATCTTTACCCTTTTGATTTAAGATACCCTCTTTATCATATACTAAAGTACTTAATGCATAGCCAGTGGTATTAAATATCCTCTCTTTGATCTATTTTTGTTTTTATGTTTTAGAGTTTTCCTCTCTCTTTGTATCAGATTGGGCAAAAAGCTACATGCTGTAACAAAGAACACCAACCCTTTAGTGGCTAAAAGTATATAAGTTTATTCCTAACTCACATGATACTTGGTCAGTAGTAAGGGGACCTCTACTCCATGCAAGCATTTAGACTTTCATTCTCAGCTCCTCAGAAGCCCCTCCATTCAATCAAGGGATAGAAAAAGAGAAGAAATAGAGAAGCACATAAGAGGTACTTATGGACTATTTCTAAAACAATGTACATAGTATCTGTCCACATTCCACCGACCAGTCTCAGACACCTGACCTGCAAGAGGGCTAGGAAATATAGCCTAGCGACATGTCCAAGAAGGAAAATTTTTTTTAAAGCTTTGTAGATAGATCACATATCTATGTCTACTACTTACTTTTCTTGTCCAGATTTATTCAAGTATAGTTTACATAAGGTAAAACTCACCCTCTCTAGTGTAAAGTTTTATGAGTTTTGACAAATGCGTACAATATTGTTGTCACCACCACAATCAAGATTTATAGCACTATCATCCCCCAAAAAGTTCCCTTGTTTCCTTCTAGAGTCAATGCTTCCCTCCATCTCCAGTCTTTAGAAATAACACATTGGTTTTATTTCTCTATAGCTTGGCCTTTTCCACCCAATTTTAGTCAAAGTATTACTTCCCGATGGTTTATTTTTGTAGCACAAAACATGCTTATGCTTTTTTCACATGATGTATCAGTTTGAATTATACCCTTAGGCAACTTACTGAGTCTTAAGAATAATGTGCTCGGTGTAATTATTATCTTTCCTACCTTCTTTTCCCATTAATGTTTAATTTTAATGAGTTATAGCATTTCTTCTTTGAAATAATATATAACTTTGCTTTGCTCTTTCATTCTCATGTCCACATTTGTTTTAATCTAAGTTTTATAGTTAAATATGTTCTGTGCTCACCACCCACATTTTTTTCTACCTATTCTCAGTCATTTCTTGGTGGGCTGAGATTAATATCTTGGTAGGTTCTTCATGAGGCATTTGTAGAAACGTTGTTTGAGAAGTGGCTTATTTAATACTGCTCTTTTCCCTGTAACTTACATGCTTGAAGGTAGTTTGATAAGTTCAACATTCTTGGCTCACCCTTTCTTAGAGAGTCTGGGCATTTTCTTCCATGTTTTACTGTACTGCATGTTCTTTTATTTTTTCAAAAATCTGAAACAAAAAATGATGCTTTATTATTGAAAATGACTTGAAACTCACTAGAATGTCTAAAATTAAAAGACTGACCAAATATCAAATGTTTCAAGGATGTGAAACAACTGGTGTTCTTATACTCATAATCTTGATGGGAGGATCAATTGGGTCAACAACTTTGGAAGAGAGTTTGTCAGTTTCTTTTAGTTAAACATGAGCTTATTCTATAGCCTGTCAATTATAGTCCTGATATTTACCTAGAATAATGAGCACATGCCTACCAAAAGATTTGTACAAGAATACTCATATCCAGAGCAGTTTTACTGAAAAAGACCCAAATCCAGGAACAGTACAAAGAACTTCAACAAGGAATGGATAAAACAACTTGGTATATTCACCCAATGGAATAACAGTCAGCATTGTAACAATATAAATAAATCTCAAAAATATTAGGTGAGTGAAAAAAGTTAAGCACAAATAGCATATACTGCATTATATGAAGTATGTATGATGATAGAAATAAGAGTGGTGATTGTTGTAGGTGATGCTAACTGTAAAGAGGGAAAGAGATATGAGAACATTTTAGGTGACGTATTCTATATCTTGATTAGAGTAATGGTTTCATGAGCACACATTTGTCAAAAATCATTAAAATGGGACCCACCAATTCTCTGTATTTTTAGTTTGCAAGTTATTTCAGTTAAAATATTGTTAGGCAAAAAATAAGTGGTGATCTTTTGCCTTGTTTGCTGTGATAGTTTGAAGATGTTATATACTTCAGAACAGGCCATGTTCTTTTAATCCATTTCTATTGGTGTAGATCTACTATACGTGGGATTTGTGATTAGGTTATTTCAGTTGAGGCCTGCCCCAGGGAGGGTCTTAATCCTGTTACTGGAGTCCTTTATTAGAGGCTAAAACTTATACAGAAGCTAAGAGAGAGAAGCTCACAGAAAAAGTCCCAGACAAGCTGAGAGGAAGCCACTGAAACCAGAAACTGGAAATGATCAAACCTGGCAAAGAAGGACCAGCAGACGTCACATGACTGCTTGCCTGGTCACGTGCGAGCAGAGTCCCAGATGCCAGCCTGTCTTCAGAGTCCAGGTATCGACCTGTTGATGCCTTGAGTTGGACATTTCCATAGCCTAAGGCTGTAAATTTTAGGCAACAAAATTCCATTGTAAAAGCTAACCTATTGATAGTATATTGCATTTTGGCAGCTTTAGCAAACCAAAATATTTGCCAAAAGGACTTTCATAATCACATAAATCCAATTATTAAAAAAAACTTTTTAAGATACATCCCCACTAAGACCCAATCTCAATCATTTTTCCCCAGAATATGGTGTACCCTTTAGTTATATAGATTCAATTCCTCTTTATTCCAGAGCATATTTAATGTTATACATTTAAATATATGATCTGTTTCTTTTGATTGATTTTCTTTTTCAGAAACTTAAAATATGCATATGTTATTCTTTTCCTTATCTTTTATTATTCTTTCTTGTCCTTTTTAACTCTTTTGAACTCATAGTCCACTCCAATCTGGCATACACCATCATGCTTCCACTGATATAGCTTTAAATAAAGTCACAAATAACTTTAACATCACCAAATTTCAAGGAAAAATTTGATATTCATATAATTTGATCAGAAGTTTCCCTCTTTTTAGAATTATTATCTTCCTCCTGGTTATATTGGTAGCACACATTTATTTTATTTAGCTCTCTACTGACCTATCTGGTTTATCTCTCCCTCTTCCTTTTCAGGCTGATCCTCCTCTACCTCTATATGAAATAAAAAGAAAAGTCAAGACTTTGCCTTAGTCCTATTCTTTCTTCATTCCATATTCTCTTCTATATTCCATATTCTCTATTCTAATGATCTCTTCTACACACAACTTACTTTATCACCTCTACTCAGCTGGCTCCAACATTTATGCCTCCAATTTAGACCTCCACTCTGAGCTGTGGACCTGGTATCTCCAACTGCATTCTTACAATCTCCATTTGGATAACTCAAAGGCATCTTAAAATCCATATTTCTAAATACACCAGAAGGACATTTCCCCTCAATATTCTTTACTGAAATGAATGACTCCACCTTCCCTCAAATTAAAGAAAGCCAAATTGCAAAGCATCAACCTTCATGTATAACTCTCTTTATTACCCACCATATCAAATCGATTACCAACACTTGTTGATTTATTATTTACCACCTCTATTTGTTTATTTTATAACCATGCCAACTGTGTAACCACAGCAACTACTCTACTGCAAATTCATCTTCTCTAACCTGAACTACAGTAGCCTCCTAACAATGCCTCCAAACACATCTACACATAACCATTCTTGTTTTCCTCAGATCTGTGTTCTGTACCACTCACAGTAATTTCTTTGTAAATGTAATTCTGATCATGTCGTTCTACTCAATACCTCAGTGGTTTCCCACTAACCTTGACTAAAAGTCTGAAATCCTACTTGGCACCGCTTACCTGGTTCCTATTCTACTTATCTCACTTCATTTCAGATTTGGAACCCCTTGTTTTCTTCATTTAAGTAAAATCATTTTGTTTTGGTTCTTTACGTGATTCATACTACCTTCTGCCAGGGAGCTTTTAAAATTATTTTTTTTTCCTTTGCCTATCATGCTTTCCTTCTTTCTTCATTTAGTTCACCTTATGCTCATTTTCATTTCTCATCATGAATCATCAGTTCATCAGGAAAGAATTTTTAACCTCCTGAATTGCAAGAGTAAACTCTACTGTAAGAATTATAGTTGTGATTTTATGATAATTTTTACTGGGATAATTATTTAATGCATTATCCAACCGCCATGTAATAAGACATTTTTCAGGAAAGATTTTGTTTTTGCTTACTATTTGCTCTTCAGTGCTTAGGATAGTGCTTGGAACTTACTAGGGACTCAATAAATACACATTGAATGAATAAATAAATCAATAATATGAGATCATCCTGAAAAATTGTAAAGGGAGAACAGCTTGTGAGGGATATTTAACATAAGGCCAAGGAATTGATATGTAATTTGGTGGACAACAAAAAATCCCCAATGAGTTTTGAGCAAGAGAATGTATGAAGTAATCTATTCAACAGAAATATTATTGTACAAATGTACACACAGTTGGTGCAGACTTGATCAGTTGCAGGTTAATATATGCATTACAGCTGAAAAATAACAGCCATCATCCAGAAAAGGGAAGAGAGATAAGACGAGGTAGAAGGTACCACTTACTGTGGCATCATGTGCATTGTAGCATATAGCAGAAGAATCAGTGTATTTGAGGTCAGGTTCAAGACATCATACAGTAGCAGAGAGTAAAATAATGATAAAAAAATTGTGAGATATATCAAATAATTTAAAATTTAGCAATTAGAACAAAGAGGAAGGAGAATGGACAGAAGATGATATTTGAAGAAAATATGGCTAAAATTTTATTACCTGATGGAAGATATCAAACCACAGATCCCAGAAGTTCAAAGAACTTGAAATACAAAGAATGACACTCTAAGCTTATCACAGTTACACATCTCAAGTATACAGAGAAAAACACACATTACTTTCAAGGGAAAAAAATGGTAAGCATTACAGTTGATGTCTTATTAGATATGCTGGAAATTAGTAAAGTGTTAAAAGAAAGCATGGAAAGAAAAAAAAATACTATCAATCTAAAAATTGATTTACCTCCCCCCCAAAATGTTTTTTAAATACAAAAATGAAATTATAGCACTTTTAGATAAATACAAATTTAGAGAATTTGTCACCAGGAAAATTGCTAATGAAAGTTTATACTAACTGGAAAATTATTTCATAAGGCAATCTAAATTGCTAAGAATGGAAGAATAAAAATATGTAGCTAAACATTATTTTTCTTAATTTTCTTTAAAACTTATTGACATTTCAAAGCAAATCTAATAAAAATGTATTGTGTAGTTTATAAGCTGAGCAAATACAAAATTGCTGGCATCAATAACATAAATGTCTGGAACAGGAATAAAGAAAATTGTATTCTAAATTTGACACATTAAAATTGAAGTGATATAATAATAATTGGTAAATTAAGGTAATTTTAAGCAAGTTAAGTGAATTCAGAGTGCTTTTTGTAATCTCAATATAAACCACTATAGAAAATTGCAACTACAGTTATGAAATAAAAGCCAGCAGAGGTGTTGAAATGGAATATTGAAAATTACTCAGTTAAGCCAAAAGTAAACAGGAGCAAGTTAAGAAAAAGACAGAGAACAGATTGGGCAAATGGGAAAAAGTGCAAGACTATAGACTTTAAACCATTCACATCAATAATTTGTTAAACGCATACGTACCAAACTTGCCAATTAAAAGGGTAAAGATTGTTGGACTAGAAATAAAAAGACCAAGGTAAATGTTGTTCTTGAAAGAATAAGAGAGAAATTTTACCTATAGACACAGAGGGTTAAAAATAAATGCACTGAAATGATAAACAATAAAACTCTATTCACAAGAAATCTTATATGGCTACATTAACAATGGACTTTAAGCAAGGAAAATTAGAAGAAATACAGAGGAACAGTACATAATGATAAATTGTCAATGTACGTAACTCATAACAGGGCTTCAAAATACACTAAACAAAAATTGATAGAAAAAAAAGCAGAAACACTAATATTCATGATCATAGGTGAAGATTTTAACTGTCCATTATTATAATTGATAAAATAAGCAGATGTTCAATATTAATAAACATATGGAAGAATTGAGCATGTTATTGCCTAAATTGATCTAAATGAAATTTATGGACTAATGCATCCATCAACAGAATAATGTGCATTCTTTCTTCAGCACATGAAGCATTCACCAAAATTGACTGTTCTAGGGTTTAAAATAAGTCTCAACAAATTTGATAGGATTGAAATTATACAGAATATGCCCACAGATCCAGTAGCTTTGCATTAGAAATTTTAAAAGGCAATACAAAATCTAGAACTGCAAATTTTCTGAATATTTAACAACATCTTTATAAATAACCCATAGGTCAAAGAGAAAGTTGTAAAGGAAATTTAAAAATATTTGGATGCCGTAAAAGCAGTAATGATATGGATGTATATAGCTATAAGTGCATAGATTAGAAAATATTAATCACTTAGTAAGTGATCTAAAATACCAGTTGGAGAAGCTACAAAAAGAAGAGCAAATTAAAGCTCACAATAAAATAAAGGGAAAACTAAAGATAAAAGTAGAAATTAATGAAATAGAAAGCAAACTAACAGTAAATCCTTGATGAAAATAAATCAACAAAGCCAAAAACTGGTTCTCTGAAAAGTTTAATAAAGTTTATAAACGCCCATGTAATTAATCCAGATAAAGGAGTAAACATAAATTAACAATATCGAAAGAAAAAGAATACTTTGGTACAATACATTTGGACATTGAAATGATAATTAAGGAATATTATAAACATGTTGGAAAAACAAAATATTCTGAAAGTAAAAAAAGAGAATAAATAAAATATCTGAATAGCTCCATATTTTTAAAATTATATTTGTTCGTAACAACCATCTTTCAAAGAAAAATCCAGGTATAGATGTCTTTATTGTTGATTTCTACCAAACATATGTGGAAAAACTGCCAATCCTATGTAAACTGGATACAGAAAATACAAAAGCAGAGGCTATTATCCTTCACAATAATAAAATCAAAGATTGTCAATAAAATATTAGCAAATAAACAGCAATACTTAAAAAAGAAAATATATCATGACCACATGGGAATTATTCCGGGACTGCAAGATCCATTTCTATTCAAAAATTGAAATTAACTTCATTAACAGAAAAATGAAGCCATGTGATTATTACAGCATGTAGAGAAAGGATTAGACAAAATTCAGTACACATTTGTGGTGAAAGTTCTCAGAAAATTAAAATGGGAGGAAACTTCCTCAATCATATAAAAGATATCCATGAAAAACTATAGTTGAAATCACTGTGAATGGAAAAAACGTTAATGCTTCCCCCTTAGGATCAGGAATAAGTTGAGGATATACAATTTCATAACTTCTCTTCAAAGGAGATTCTAATCAGTGTAATATGCCAATAAAAATAGATAATATTGATAAGGATCAGAAATAGTAAATCAAATTATCTTTATTTACAGATGACATGATTATGTAAAAGGCCTATAAACAAACTGCTGGATCCACTACAGATTTTAGCCAATTCACAGAATGCAAGGATAAGATACTATAAGTGAAATGAGGTTTTAAAAAAATGATATATGCCTAAAAAACAAATGCCTAGGAAAACATTTATTTCAATTTGTGGAGGACTTCTACAAAGAAAACTACAAAACACTGCAAAGACAAATTAAAGAAATAATTTAATTTGCCTAAGTAAATGGACAGATATTGCTTGTAAAGATCTCAATTTTTTTCCAAATTAATTTTTAAAGAAAACGGTGGGTGGGCCATGGTGGTTCAGCAGGCAGAGTTCTCACCTGCTATGCTGGAAACCAGGTTTGATTCCTGGTTACTGCTCATGCAAAAAAAAAAAAAAAAAAAAAAACATAAATCAATGATATTCTCATGAAATTTGAGCAGATTTTTTTTTAATACCAAAGATAACCTTGCAAAAAGAAAAGAAGTTATAGAATTTACACTTTCTTATTTCAAGGCTTATTCTAACAAATAACATTTAAAATACATTGACCTATACATCAAAAATATTCATTGACATTATATAGAAAAATAGATCAGAAGAACAGAATAAATGCTCAGAAGTAAATCCACTCATATAAAGTCAATTGATATTTGGTCAAGAATTATTACAATGCAATGGAAGAAAGAAGGCTTTTAAACAAATGGCACTAGAAAAAAAAGGTACCCATAGGAAATGAAATAGAACATTACCTCACTCACTGAATATACAACAATCGATTTGATATCAATTATAGACCTAATTGTATTGTAAAAGCCCCATTTGTAAAGCTTCCAGATGAAAATATAGGAGAGAGACTATCATCCTGATGTATGGACAGCCACATATTTAGACAGGACACACAAAACACAATAAGTTAAATCAAGATGATTAACTGGACTTCAAAATTCAAGATTTTTACACTTCAAAAGACACTTTTTAGAAAATGAAAAACTACATCATAAAATGGGAGAAAATATTCTGAATACACATATTTGACAATGTATCTGAATCAATACTGTATAGAGAAGCCTTAAAAATAAATTTCATAAAAAAGAACTCATTTTTTAATGTCAGAGTTTTGAAAAGGCAGTTCACAAAATATGATACATGAATAGTCAAAAGCTAAAAAGATGTATATGCAAATTAAAGCCATAATAAGATAATACTACATAGCCATTAAAATGTCTAAAATTTAAAAGACTGACAATAACATGTTAGCAAGGATGTAGAGCATTTTAAGCTCCTATATGTTACTGAGGGGCTGTAAGATGGTGCATCCAATTTTGAAAACACCTAAGCAGTTTTAGTATCAATAAGAATAGATTTACCCAATGATTTATCCATTCTACTTCCAATTCCAATTCTAAATATATAACATAAGTGAAATGAGAACAGATGCCCACAAAAATATTTTCTCAAGTTTATAGCATCTTTATTCATAACACAAACACTTAAAACACAAATGTCCATCAACAATAGAATAGATAACTATGGGATATTATATTCACCTAATCCAAAGAGGAAAACACCGCTAATATGCACAACATGAATGAGTTTTTTGAAACATTACATTGAAAAAAAAAAAAGGTAAAACAAAGGAATATATTATTGTACATAGCATATGAAATCATCAGGCAAAATTAATCAATAATAAATAAATTAGAAAAAGGCTGTTTATGCAGGGTATTGACTGGGAAAGAAGCTCTCACGAGTGATGGAAACATTCTATGCCTTGATGGAGGTATGAGTTACATGCATGCATGTCAAAACTATCTGAATTGTTCATTTAAGATCTTTGCATTTTACCACATTTAAAATTTGTTTCAATTTTTAAAAAGCTGAAAAGTATGCTTAAGATTCTCAAAAGAAGAACTATATCCCTAAAACTAAACCAAGTAATAATGATAGGACAAGCAATAACCTATGAATGACAGACAGGTGAGTGTGAAAAAGAACCATTTAAAATCCAGGAAATGAGAAATGTGGCCAATGAAGTAACATTCTAAAAAAAAATAATATAGATAGATAAAATTATACATTCAGCACAGCTAAAGAGAAAATTAATGAAATTGAATGTAGTGTGAAGGAATTCACATAGACTGTATGCAGCATATAGATGAAAATTACAAAAGGAATGTAAAAATAAAAGATATATGGAAAATTCATGTGGGAGACCCGGGTTTGATTCCCAGATCATGTCCCCACCCCCCCAAAAAAAGAATATATGGTCAAAAGCCATGTGTCTAATAGGGTTATAGTTGAGAACACAGGTCTAGAGACAGGTTTTGCTTCTTACTGTCTGGGTTACTTTAAGCATGTTAAACAATATCTTTACCTCAGTTTCTTTACATGCTAAATGGTAATAAAAATAGCTCCTACTTCCAAGGATTATTGTAAAAATTAATTCGTTGACAATTGAAAAATGCTTAGAAAAATGTTCAGCAAATATTAAAAACAGCAAATATTAATTATTATTTTTGTTGTTGTTGTTGTTGTTGTTGTTTTTAATTTTGCATATGGGCAGGAGGCACCAGGGATCGAACTCCAGACATCCAGCACGGCAGGTCAGAGCTCTGCCTGCTGAGCCACGGCAGCCGCCCTATTATTATTATAACAACTTCATAGAGTATAAAATGAATCAAATAGCAAACCAGTAATATTTGAAATATAAAGACGAGATAATAGATTTAGAGAATTACAGAAATTGTTAATGTTCATCCAGTATAAGGGAAAGTAAAATAAAAATTAGAGATAATACAGTTTATTTACAAATAAATAATTGATGTACAAACAATAAACTTCTACTAGTTAATTGATTAACATTACTCCATTAATTTAGCAATAAGAAAGAAAAGTAAATCTAGATGGAAAAAAAGTGACTGTATGAAAAAAATAGTGAGTTACCAATGAAATTTGTCAGATTAGTTAACTGACTGAGTTGACTATCATTCTAGGTTATAATATTAAGGAAAATAAGAGTAGAATCAGTTCTGAGAACAGTAAAATCTTCCAAATTTTACTGAAATGTTCAGCAGAAGAAAACTAATAAAGAATACATTTAATATGTAGAATTAAAATTATAGATAGGTAAGTATATATGTTTAAAATAAGAATAATTATCTTAGAAACAAACAGAAGAAAATGAGAAAAAAAATAATCCTAATCAACTGCATCAAACAAGGATAAGAAAAAACAAAGCCAATAATAGGAAATTAAAAAGCACCAAATAAGATGGAACTAAGTTACCAGAGTAAATTTATGTAAAACAAGATTTTTAACAAATAATTCAGAGATTTGTTTGGGGTGTGTGGGTGTATGTATATGTTTAATCTAATTATATCCTGCTCTAAACAAAGTAGAAAATAAAGGGATAGAAAAATCCTTGAGGGGGTTATTAATCAAAGAATAGCTTTTTACACACAGTGTTAATGTTAGACAAGACAATTTAAGGGTAAGAACAATGACAGAAATAAAGTGGGTGCTAAGCATAGAAGACTGCAATAATTCATCAATAAGAAGTAAAAAGCATGAACTTGAATATTCATAAAAGGATATTCTTTAAAATGCTATGCAAAATCTTGGTGATTTAAGAGTAAATATTGATACATCCACAACTATACTTGGAGATTTTAATCTTTATCAGAAAGTAATGCATCAAGCAGATAATTTAAGCACTGTTAAATATCTTTCAAAATTTGACTACTTAGTAGGTTACTAAAGAAGGCTGAAGCAATCCCAAGGATCAATATTACAAAAAACATATTGCATGACTACAATAAAATTCCATTCGAGATGAACAATTAAAGATAGTCTAAAGAAACCACCTGTCTAGAAATTATAAAACATTTATACCTGGCCAACAGAGATGTACTATAAACTAAAACTTGCAGGATGGAGCGAAGGTGATAGAAGGAAACTGATGCTTTAGTTTATCTCATTCCATCCTCACCTCCAAAATAAAGCCTAAAAATAAATAAGCTAGTATACAATTCCAAGATCTAGAAAAGTACAATAAAATAGATCCCTAGAAAGGTGAAAGAAAAAAATGTAATAGAGTAATTTAGAGATTAAATAGAATAGAAGACAAATAGAAAAATAAAGCTGATCATGAATTAAAGGTAGGAGAGAAACCCTGCAGTTTCTCTCAATAGCAGTAAAGAAACAATGGAGCAGTTAATTTCTTGGAAGACACAAAGTATTCACTCATAGTCTGCTTTTGTTGGGTTCCTTACTGAATTGGGTCCCTACAATGGGTGCTGTTGAGGATTGAATCATGTCCTGCATAAAGACATGGTCAAGTCCTAAACTTGGTCCTGTGTGTGTGAACCCATTCGTAAACGGTGCCTTTGAAGTTATTATTAAAGAAGACTTAATTGTCTATACCTTCTCTAATAATCTACTTAATTGTGAATAGGAGCATCAAAGATCCTATTTAGATGAGGCCAAGTTGAATCAGGGTGGGCCTTTAGCTGTATGATTGGAGTC